>CAUYMX010072626.1:0-103619 GCA_963573855.1 Lepilemur septentrionalis
GTGAGGGTAGGAGATAGAGCAATTAGATTAATAAATTAAAGATGGAATCTCAGAGAAATACAACAGTGAGCACAATACCTGGGGCTTGGGCATGGAGCTTTCTCGGTGATACTGTCCCTTTTGTGGCAATGACGTTCTCTATCCGTCTGGCCCAGAAGGCTTTCCTACACCTCCTTGAGTGTTAGAAGGTTGCTTTCCTGTTCTTTTTGGTGGTTATCCTTGCTCTGTGTAGGCAATATTCCCTGCCTTTCTACAGCTCTTTACGTCTTCAGTTACATAGAGGAAAAGGATCCAGGCAGGGATGTGCTTTTTCAATAGCGTATGTTACAGTCCTTCTGAAGGCCTGCAGCACTCTCATTAGAGTGTAATTAACACATGAAAGCTTTCTCCTATTTTTATTGTCCTGCCCTTCATCTTTCCAATGAGCTCCTTGTACAAATCTATGGAGAAGAGCCTACAAGTAGACACAGATTACCCTTGTATGTGCAGTTCTCAGGGCTTTGATACTCCCATGCTAGCATACACTCAAGACTTAGAAATTTGTTTAAAAATTTTGGCAAAGTTCTACTTATCTGCTTATGTGTCAGCTCTATCTTCCCTTTGTGCTTTCTTTCTTTTCTCCCCTCTCTCATTGGAGGCACTTATCTGTTCTTAGATTCCAGGCTGACTGCCCTGTGACCTCACTGCATTGATGAATTAAAAAAAAAAGTTTTGATTATAGAGATTTTTCTCTTATTGTCAGAATGAAAGTGTTGTTTATTCCTGCTCTTTTCTTCCTAAAGAGAAGCAGAAGTCCCTTGTGTTTATGTAATAACATTATTGGTATCTACTATTGTTCATTTTATGTAAATGAAAGATACATTGTAAATAAAAAGGCCTATAGCTATTTTTAATCTGGCCTATTTTTTCATTTTATTTAACATTGGAAGAAAAGAAGTTGTAGCATTTAGCAAGTGCAAGCATGAATTTTAAATAATCACAACCTTAATTAAAAGCAAGAATACAATGAATTGTGAGTAAATCTGCTGAAGGTGTTAGTAAAATAAAGTCATAGGTTATTTGTTCTCCAATTCACAGACATTCTTTATTTTATTAAGAAAAAGAAATCAACAGACATTATTTAATTTATAGTTCATCAAATAGTATATTTGTACATAATCTAATAGTTCAGCAACAGCATTATATGTATAAAATAAAGCAATAGTGTGGTTGTCTTTAGTAATTGCCATTATTACTACCATTATGATTATTAACATCATGCAGGTCTTTAGCATAATCATATTAGTTATCTATTTCTGTGTAACATATGCTAAAAATGAAGTTGATTAAAACAATCTCCATTTATTATCTCATTGTTTCTGAGGATCATGAATCTGGGTGTAGACTGGATGGGTTCTCTGCTCAGGGCTCACGAAGATGCAATCAAAGTGTCAGGCAAGCAGCAAGCTCATCTGAGGCTCAGAATCTTCTTGTAAGCTCATTGATTGTTGACAGAATTCAGTTTATTGTTGTTGTGTGCCTGAAATCCCCACTTTCTGGCTACTAACTAAGGGCTCTTATCAGCTTGTATGAGTCAACCTCATTAACTGGCATGGAGGCCAGTTATAACACATCAGTTTTCTACTTCAAGGCCAGCAGTAAAACTTCTCTGTCTTCAAATCTTGCAATTTTTTAAGCGCTCATCTGATGAGGTCAGGTTCACCCAGGATAATCTCCTTCTGATTAACTCAAAGCCAACTAATTTGGGACATTAAATATATATATATTTTTAAAAAAACCTTTGTCCTATGAAATAGCTTAATAACTGCGTGGTAGTCTATCATATTTAAAAATTCCATTCCCTTATTAAGGGTTAGGGATTGTACAGTGTTCACACAGCAAGGAGAAGGAATCTTGGGAACCATTTCAGAAAGTGCCTACCACAGTCATATTATTTTTCTAAGGGATACCAATTTTTAAAAAGTTAAACCATTCTTTACAATATATTACATTTTTTATACAAGGGTTTTGTTGATATGTTATTTGTGATTGTTCAAATGTTTGCTGTCCTCTGTGGAAGAGGATAAGGAAATGTGAGCTACGGCAACATGCGTCACTTTTGAGTGGAATCTCTAAGAGCCAGCATGTCGTTTTCTCCATCTAGATCAGCAATGTTTTACAAAGAGTCAGCTTCTTTAGTCTCCAAGTCTCCGGTGGACATGGCATGGAGCAGAATTGACCAGATCTTAATAGAGCTGTAGCAGTAGCAGAAAATAATTCTTTCATATTTTTAAATGGTTGAGGTTATGGGCCATTTGTTCCTGTAGCATATTTTGGCTGAACTGAATAATATTTTGGATTGAAAACCAGAAAAAAAGGTTTTCTAGTAATGTGAAATATATATTATTTAAAATGTTGTGTGCAGATCATAAACATAGTAGAAAGTCTGGAAAATAAAAGTCAAAAACACATGAATAAAAATAGGAGTTTTTTATGTTCTTTGTAATGACACTACCTCCCCCCTGAATACATACATGTTTAAATAATTTGAAATATGTTGCATGCCGAGTAATATTGTATTGCCTTTTTCATTTTATGTCTTGACCATATTTCCAGTTAATTAAAAAAAAACCCTAAGAATATCATTTATATCTGTTTATTTCATACCATTATTCAATAATGTTAATGCTTGGATTTTTATGTTCCTCAAAGTATAGCATATTCTAAGAGCTTTAGTCACATTGCCAGTGGTTCTCAGAAAGGTTATTGCACTAATTATCACCTTCAACAGCAATGGCAACATCCATTTCGGTTGACAATTACTAGGCTGTGAGTATTAGGTAGCATGAGTAAATTGGTTAAATTTTATTTGCTGCTACTCAGACCTCACTATCTGTCAGTCTGAGTTGGCAATATATTGACTTAATAGATTTTTAATCTGATTCATCATTGTTAAGTATTTCAATCAATTGCATTTTAGGCTGCTTTATAACTATCTCTGCAATGTATGTTTTTTACTTACCATGTTCTATATGTATTCTCTCGTAAAATTATTATTTGGTATCTTAGTATATCATTTTGATTAAACACTTTGTCGATCATACAGAGCATGTATCTATCTGACAAGTGACCTGTAGGGCTACCAAGTTATTATGATCTTTGCTTTAGCAAATATTTCATTGTGTGAAAATAGCTCTTTATGAGATCTCCTTATATAGTTGTAAATTAAAAGTATCATGTCTAATTTCAGTATTGTGTTTAAGTAATCTTTCCTACGTCACAACTAAAGGTCTACCCGGAAAATATAGGTGTGTTAGAATTACTAATTCTAAATATCAGTGAAGATATTTTATGTAATTATTATCAGACACAAAATCAAATTGGCGCCCTTAGGGTGATCGTACCTTTCAATTTGTCTGGGAAATTCCAGCATAAACTTTGTAACTCAACTGAATTAATGGTAGCACCATTTTGATTCTCAAAATTTTCCAAGCTTGAATGATAAACCATGTGACCACATTCTTAAATTATAATGGAAATACAGTTGACCCTTGAACAACATGGGAGTTAGGGGCACAGACAATCAAGCAGTTGAAAATCCATGTGTAACTTTTGACTTCCCCCAAACTTAACTATTAGTAGCCTACTGTTGACCAGAAACATTATCAACAACATAAATGGTTATTAACATATTTTATACTATTGGTATATGAATTATGTAATGTATTCCTACTGTAAAGTAAGTTACAAAAATAAAATATTATTAAGAAAATCATAAGGAAAATATATTTACTATTCATTAAATGTAAGTGGATGAAGATAAAAGTCTGTATCCTCATTATCTTCATGTTGAGTAGGCTGAGGAGGAGGAGGAGGAGGAAGAGTAGGGGTTGGTCTTGCTGTATTAGGGATTGCAGAGTTGGAAGAAAATCCAAATATAAGTTCACCCATGCAGTTCAAATCCATGTTCTTCAAGAGTCAACTATGTATTCTTCTATGCAGTAAGGTGAGATTCAGGCAGTGATGTGCTAGAACCAGCTTCTGTCATCTAGTGAGAGCCATTGAGACATTTGCTAGCATCTCTTTCCGGCTTCATATCCAGGGACATAAAGTCTTGATATTTGCAACAATAAGAATGTTGACTAAAAGAATAGCTAAAGCTCCAAGTCAGAGTTTTTTACCTTTTTTTTTTTTTTGGTCTCATGTAGGCTGATATACCATTGACTTTAGGAATAGTTTTTGGTCGTTTGTTTTACTTTGTTTGCTTTTAAGAGTCTCTTCTTTCTTTCTTTCTTTTTTTTTATTATACATTTTCAAAATTTCAACCTTATTCTCAAACTATTTTTCCTCATGCTAAAAAAAAAAAAAAAAAAAAAAAAATGGCTGCAGCTCTTCCAGACATATGTTCCTCTTTCTAAACCAGCTAGAGCAGATTTAAGGAATTCCCACTGCAGGCCTGTATGGTGGGAGAGGTGCTTTGGACCTTCCTATCCACCACTCCACAATTCACATCTTAGCCTCCAATTGTGACCTTGCCCATCTGACATGCTGTGTGCTGACCCCTTTCTCTGCCCTGCTGCCTCTTTTCTATGCCTTGAAATTTCTTGTGAGTTTTCTACCAACTCCTCAAATAGGTACACAGAGAGAATCATCAAACAGCTGTTGACCAAGAAGATAACCACATAGGCTTGACAAGACAGTCTCTCCTTCCTGACGAAGACTTCAGCATCTCTGCAATTGATTCTCTAGAGCGCTTCGCACTTGGTATCTGCAATAGGGATATAGGATGAAGACGAAAGTCAAAAGCCACAGCACATTCCTTTCCTAAAAACTGTGAGCCAATGACTCACAGCTCTAATAATTATCGTTGTATTTCATCATGTACACTGTGCATCTTCATGTAAGATAAGACCAGTTCTGCCACCTTTTGGTCACTCCTGAGAGGCTATGTCTGGTGGTTCAATCTAAAACATGAAAGTATTTAACCTCCAAGATTTTCAGCAGTGAGCTGTAACTGAAATTTTTAAACAACTGAATATGTCATGTTTGACATTTTGCTACACACACCCTCCAGTAAATTTTTGTCACCTTCACAAACTTAATTATCCATAGATGGTCTCTACCAAATATTTTCTGTGTTTAATCTATATTCTCTGACTACTCTTGCCTCTCCCTTTAAGATTTCTGTACGTGATTTCATGTTTGTATCTGCAGACTTTGACAACACCAAAGGACATATTGAGTATATTACAGGATTTTTTAAGAGATCCCTGATTCTTTCAAGAATGTAAGCTTGTGATTTCATTTTATTTTTTTTAGGTCTGAATTATTCTCTTCAGACATGGTTGTATTATCATTTCTGCTCCAATTATTCCTATTGCTTCCTTGGGTAACTGATTTATTTAGCAGTCTAAACTTGGAGAGATATAAACTTGAAACGGTTTTATATCTCTCTAGTGACTACTTTCAAGCATGCTCTTCAGAATGTTAATTTCTGACCCCTAGAGATATTTTGGGCAGATTCTATACTTCTTGATAATGTTCAGTGATAAAACATCCAACCACCTTAAAATGCCAAATTCATGTCCTATTTAAAATTAATCCTTCACTTCTCTTCCCAAGCCCTGGCAACGCTTGTAATCTTGTGGACTTGGAGTAATAGGGGGTGTTTTCTCCATCCTTTCAATCCTCCTGCCAGTGCCGTCTCCTTCAGTCTGGGATAGATATTAGTGTGGGCTGCTTCAGGAATATGTATATTCCCTCCTTTTTCATGACCTTAATTATAAAAGCAAATTCTATTTCACTTAACTATCTTTGCTTTCAGTTATGACCTTTATTGTTAGTCTTGCATCTTTAGCTAATACTGATTGTTAATCAGTGTCATCTGTACAGCAGGTGTTTAAATTCTACCTCTCATGTGACACCACAGGGTCAGGTAACTGCACAGTTCCCTGGCAAAGAAAACACAGATATCATCCCACTGCTTGTTCTCCCCTTACCCCTGACCCCCTTGATTTCCCCGTTACTAAATAGGCCATCTTCTGGAATTGGATACCAAGCAAGACAGCTCAATTAGGCTTTCTTCTGCAGAATCACTACAGCCAAGGGAAAATTATACATTTTCTTCAGTTACAAAAAGTGAGGGAAAAGCAGACATTCCATGCTAATCATTGTCTTTGTTTTCCTATCTTTCTTCAATAATGTTTTTAACTTTTCAAGTAGCTATAGAGCAGCTAATCAATACTGATGAGTAAGTAGACTGTACTCTGGGAAATGAAATGCAAGGCTTCCATTCTTGAAAGCAACTTTAATCTCGTCAAATGATTCTTTGGAGGGTAGCCAGCATTATCTGAATTGAAGGTGTGTCTGAAAAGGAAGCTCTCTTTATAGAAACCATATCCTTCTCGACTAGGCCAACGACAAGATTCTAAATATCACCTACCCCCATCCCTGCCTCCCAGCTCTTCTCCAGGGCCTTGTGTATGTAGATACTGGTGGTGGCAGGATAGGTACACAAGGGAAGACTAATTGTGATAGAGCCCTGACAAAGCCTCCTGTCCCTGATTTTTAGTGGTTCCTTGCAGCTTTGTCATACATGTGGAATAAGTAATGAGTTTTTATCTTCAGCTATATGTCCTCATTGCCAATTTCAGGACAATTGGAAAAATTCTACTTTATAATCTGTTACACTTGTGAACACTCACAAAATGTGTTAATTTGTCTGTCTTCTACACTCAACATTGGTTGCTATTTTTAACTTTTCCATGTCTTTACCTTTTTTGTCAAGTTTTTTAGAACAGTATAAAAGTTTGTCTTTTATAATCCTGACCCAATATTTTACAGTATTGATTCTATTCTGTGCTGTGCTAGTATGGTATTAATTCTTTTGTAATTATTTCTTTATTATTGATCCATACTATTTTATGTAATTATTTTCTGTATTGTTTCAACTTGACATCGTCTCATCTTTGCATTGAAAAGAATAATTTTCAATAGAAGCTTAATGGAAAACATATCATATGTTTTGAATAGGTAACATATTCAAATGATCAAACATTTGAGAATGTGAAGAAAATATATAGTGAAAAGTCTCTCTCCCACTCTTGTTCCTTAGTCATGAAATTCCTTTCTCTGGAGGTAACCCAATTACATTTTATATACACAAAGGAAATTAAAAATGTCTTCACAAAACTGTAGCATGTTATATAATGTGGTCTTCATTTCATTGTTTCAGATAATATATTAATATCTTGGAGATTCTTTCCTCTCAGTATACAAAGATAGTTTTACATTTATTTTATGACTGTATAATACCCCATTATGTGCTATAATAAATTGTATCAGCTCTATATTTGTAGATAACAAAGGACATGTGTGTTATTTCATTAGATACTATTAAATCACCTCAGGGTTGCACATTTACTGTTTGTAATTATTATGTTTGATAACATGGTGAATTTTGGCAATATGATAGCTCAAAAAAGGTATTGCAATTCATATTAACTTCAATGATAAATATATATATAATCTCTATACATTAACAAACCTAATTTTTAAGATAAGCATTAAAATAAACATAAAATGTATATTATATAGAAACAAATCAAGTGCATAACATATAATCCTTCTATCAAGAATACATGTTTTTCCCCTTATTTGGAAGAATTAAAATTAAATAAATAGGAAGACATTTCATGTTCGTGAATAGCAATATTCATATTATTACATCAGTTTTTCTTAAATTTATCTGTAGGTCAATATTATTCCAATTAAACTCACAACTCTTGGGTGCTAGATAACAAAATTATCCAAAACTTATAAAAAAGCAAAGGCTAAGATTTTCCAAGGCTTGAGGTGATGAACAGTGTATTGGTGTTTCTAGGGGTTAATGTTATATTGCTTGACTTGCATTCTAAATATACATGTGCTAAATGTATCGTTGTGCTTTAAGCTATTTACATATAAAAGCTGGTATTTTTCATGCTCACTTTACTTTTTGGTACTGTTTAAATGTGCTTTTCTGATCTACAAATGAAGAGAAAGTAGTAGTGAATAATTTCTGGACAAATTTCCAATACCTGGCAAAAATTCATCCAGTAGATTTCACTGGATCTCATGCCACAATTTTTTCCTATACCAAACAGTTTAATGGCTGCCCCGCTGAACTGATTGAGCACCTGTTCGTCCTCAATTCCAGGGTGCATTTCTCTGGGCTCAGGCCCACTGATGTCAAAGCTTTATTCATAGAAATTTCCTCTCCAAATTTGAATGTTCCACTACATTTTAAATCATTGATTTTTGTGAATTCTGAATTAAAATAAACATAGTCATATTTCAGAAATGGGGAGAAGAAAGTGATGCAAAATTGCAATAATGAAGTCTAACCCCGAACACTGTTCACAGGTCAGCAACATGTCATTTCTAGTAGGTACAGATATGAATTTCTGAGCCATGTAGCTAACAGTGAGAGAATCAAACTTTTGTTGTGCTACCTCTGGAAAAAATTAATCAAACCATAAGCAAACCACTTATTGACTTCTTTAGTCCATTTTACTGTCTGCATATGACCTAAAAAATTCTTCTTAGGTCCTGGGTATCTAAGTACTGTCATTTTTAATTTGAAAGATTTTAATGGACTGTTTGCCTTGAATAAAATTTCAGTGGAAGGTTGTGAAAAATAACATCAGAGACAATTAAAGGATGTTCTAAACTAGAACCTTCATGAAAATTCCAAGGTTACATTCTCATATTTCTGCATTATCTTTTGTAAACCATATCATCTACATTGAAATGTTTTAGATTAAATTTGGATTTCAAGGATAATTTTTTTAATATCATGGATTTATGATATATTTCTTATCCATTTTTATAATTCTCTATGCTCAGTCCTCCTTTGATAAAAAAATCATTTTTCCTGTTTACTGTCTATAGCCAATTCCTATTACTTATATATTAATGTCTCTCTATATATGTTTATATATGTACACATATACCTAAGATAGAGGTGTTTTGATATTTTCTATTCTTATTAGCCTAATTAGAATGAAAATGTATTTTCATAATATTTATTTATTTTAGCCATATTTTTTTCTCTTTCTCAGCTCTCCTTTGATTCTTATTTGATGATAAAGCTTCAAATTCAATATGAAGTAAATATAGAAATTTCTCATGCAAAATAACCACAACCCAAATATCTTAGAGGGGAGCGGAAACAGTTTGTATGTTAAAGAGCAAAGATTTAAGGGAAAGACTTGCCTGAATTTTTGTAATTGTTAAGACCAGTGGTTAAATGCTTCTTACTACACACATTATGTTTGAAGAAATAGGGAAAAGATAATTAACAAGAATAGTGTGTGTATGTGTGTATGTTATTAAAGATTGGATAAAACAAAATAGATTTTTATCTTTATAACTTTTGGAAAACAACACTGAGATTAAAAGCTGTACACATTTTCATTTTATGTGAGGAAAAAATCCAAAAAAAGAACATATGGCTACCTTATAATGTAGACTGGTTGGCACAACTTTAAAAGAATTCTCAAAATGTATAATGAATTCAAACAATATCTTAAGCTTAATTGCCATAAATATTCTTGGTACTTTTGTAGTAAGAAAGTTACATAGAAAAATACCATAAAATTAATTTATGAGTCCCTTAAAAAATTTACTTATTAGTAATTTTAATTGACATTTACCTCTGAATCATTTCTTTCCAGAATGAATGCATCAGAAAGGAAAGAGTAAGAAATAAATGAAGTGGCTATATGAAACTGAAAATACTATTGATCACTTAATTTTAAAGTATTTCTCCTTCATAACTTGCTATTTAAAATCTACGTATAAGAAGTTTAAAAAGAAGATATTATTTTTAGTGTATTCTACCATATTTTACAGTATTCAGTTTATGATCTATATTTAGCAATACAATCTTTTTTGTTTAATTATGGCTCAAGCTATCACATCTATCTTGTTTTTCTAATGAGGACACATTTTTCTCAAATATATTAAGGACTTTTTCATCATATATAAAGAACCGAATAATCTAGACTGTGTGAGCAATGTCAAGACTGCTTTACAATTTAATAAATTAATACTGATCTTAGAATTTTATTTTTGAACACCTGCCAGCTTTTACATATATATTTAATAACATTATTCTTTTATGGTCTTTTATACAACTCTTCTCCCTCAGAAAATTCTTACAAAGTTTTATGTGTTCTGTTTTCATTCAATGATCATTTCTATTTAAGTAAGGAGCTTAATTTTACTGCCTACATTTATTTTGGTATGACAATTCCTTTTGATGTAGTTTCTAAATCATTCGTGATTTATTTAAAATTATTTGTATTCTACATCTAGAACTTCAATCCTTCCAGTTTACTATTAAAATCTATTCAAAAACTGAAGTGGGGTTTGCTTTTCTTTTGCCTTTTCCTCAGAAGATCCTCAGATTCAACCTTAAATTTGTTGACCACCCGTTTTAGGCTTCTAGCATTTATTAATATTACAGGCATTTAATTTACATAGCTTTTGAGATCAGGAAATGGGTTTTACTCTCACTTTAAGGTTCCTTCTGTTGACTATGATCTTGGCAAGCCAGTGGTGCTGAACATAGCCTGTCTTGTTTCTCTTTATGTTGATATTTCTCAGCTTTAAAAAGAATCACAGACAGAACTATTACTATCACATTTTTTTACTGATGTTTTGGCCAATGTATAAGTCAAAGTGAGTCAAAAATTTTAAAACATTATAAATATTTCTACCAGAGAATTATAAATACATTTTTAAAAAATTTTATAAAGGTGATAAAAATAATGAGGATCTAAGCAGAAATGGTGAAGCAATCCAGAAATTTACAACAAGAAGCTATTACCGTCCTTATTGGCATTGGAGTCAGCCCCTAGAATGGACCCTCTAAGAGTATGCTGAAACCATTTCCTTTTGATGTCTGGAGTATTTAACAGACGTCAGTTCATGTCACCACAATCCTTGCCATCAAGACTCTGGTCTCATCTCATTCATTCTCAAAAAACATGCTGTTACTTGAAGGTGTTTTCATACTCTCCTTTTCTCTCCAGGATCCTTAACATGCTCCCTTCATCAGCTTTGGTTTTAACAATGGGTAAGACCTCCGACTGTTTTAGCTTTGTCTCCTTTCTAACCATATGAGAAAATGAACTCTAAAGCTTGGTACCGGCATGCAATGAGGGGCCGGGGCAACACAGGAGGAAAAAGTGCTTTCTAGTTCCATGAGTTGTATTTCCACATGCTCTTCACAGAAAAGTGAATCCTCATAGGGGGAATTAATTCCCCAACTCCGGGACAGAAATTCCCCCATACATGGCAGGCTATAGGTGTTGTATTAATATTCCCTTAGGATCCTCAAGGCCAAGGAGATGAGTCTGCACACTTGGTGAATTTTCCACCTTCTGTTTTCATCCGATCTTATCCCATTCCACAGATTAAACCTGAGCTACATCTTTTGTTACTCTGGATGGGGCTTGGAGTGTCCTATCAGATTCAGATTGTTACGAGGTTAACTTCCTCACCTCCTTCTGTCCTCACTGAAATATTATTTTCACAATGATATCTAACTAAACCACCCTTTTAAAACCAGTAACCTTTCTCTTTACAGACTCCCAATTATCCTTGCATTCCCTACAGTGTTAGTTTCTTTAACCTTTATTATTTTTTAAAACCATAGACATATAATATTTATTGTTTATTTTCTTTCTCTGTCCACTAGAACGTAAGCTCTGCAAACACAAGAATCTTGGTCTGTTTCCTTCCCTGGCTTGTAGGTGCTTCTATCTTCCAAACGGTGCCTAATGCATGGAAAGAGGTTGGTGAATGTTTACTGAATAATGGAAGACAGAGAGAGGGAGGAAGGAAGGAAGAAAGAAAGGCAAAAAGTTAGAAAAAGGAAAGAGGGAAGAGGGATGAAGGTGGGGAGGGAGGGAGGACTCTTGCTCTATTACAACAGTCTCATCTCCAGAAAGCATACTAAATTTTGATAGATTACTGTTTCAGCATATGTAATATATACTTCTTGCAGTCTGTCTCAACATGATTGCCCGGCCTCCAGCGATATGGCAGATTTAGGCTGTTGAGGGATTTTTATTTTTCCTTAGGAATTTGGAGGAAGACATCTGAAAGTCAAATGTTCATTCCAATTCTCAGTGATCTTTTAGGAATTTAAGAGAAATAACTCTTGCTAGCAAAGTCAAACAATGCTACACCTTCTAAAGCAGTTTGCTGTTATATTTAAAGTAGGTCTTGTCATGGTCCACTAAGATTCTAACAGCAGTGACTTCTGAGAGTCCACAGTCATAAGATATCTGCAGACAATTGATTGACAGAGGCTTGATAATGACCTCAGGAATCACATGCTTCAATACCAGAAAAAAACAATACAAAGTACAGAAATGTTAGCCTTTGTGGATCAGCCCTTTAGCTATGTCATGATCTGAGGATCCCAGGAGGCTCTACGCCTCTGGGAAGGGCAGCGCTATCAGCAGTTAGACACCCGCCCCAGCCATTCTCCCAGCCCACAGGTCCCATGGTGCCCAGGAGCTCCCCTGCTCCCCCGCTGGTCAGGCAGTGCCTGCTTCAGAGAGCTGGCTCTGTGGTCAGACTGCCTGGTTATTTGCCTGAATCTCTCCCTTGTCCACAGCTACTGGACATATCGAGGGCCCTTAAAATACTGATTGCAACTTGATCATTGGCAAGTTTCTAAGCTTTTTTTTTTTCTTGGTTTCCTCACTTATGAAGTTGGGGACATTAATAAATATTCATAAGGTTGTTATGAGAATTAAAGGATATAATGCATATGTGACTTAAAAAATACCTACCATCCGAAAGTATTCTATGAGTTGCCATTATTGTTATTCCAAATTTATAATAAATAAATCTTTAGTGAAAGTCCTCTCAGGAGTCTAAGATCTGAAATTTCTAGGTGAACCATGAATAGGTCAGCAGATAAAATTCAGGACATCCAGGTATAACTGAATTTCAGCTAGCCAACAAATATTGTTTAATATAAGTATATCCCACTATCATGTGGGGCATACTTATACTGAAAGATTATCCATTATTTATTTGGAATTCAAATTTAGTCAGGCATCCTATATTTTATTTGCTAAATAGGGTAACCTTAACAAGATGCCGTTCACCCTAGATTTCTTGCTCCCCTCAATCATAGCTACTGTTGGTATTCACAGGTCTCTGTTTCTCTCTCAAGATCCTGAAGTGGTCTAAGTATGTCCAAGTCAGTGGAAAGTCTAGGAAAAATGATACATTCATTTGGGCTTGACTGTTTCTAAGCATTTGAAGATATCTTTACTTCAGGCAATGTAGGCTTTCTGGCTGCCCCAAATCCTCAAAGCATGAAATCATAAAGACTGGCTAGGACTTAACATCACAGGAAGGGAAAAATAATCAGACACAAATAATAATGTAATGCATACTTTCATTTTTCTCTGTATTTATGTCTCTTAACTATCACTTTTCTATCATTTTCTCTCACCAAAAATGGCATTACCTTAAATACTGTACTTTAAGGACAATGTAAATAAAATATGCAAATTTTACATTTGTATTATTCAAAATTGAGAGATCAAAAAGTCATCTTTAGTAAATATCAGTCACTTAAAGAATATTATTAAAGTAGACTATATCTGTGTTTGATATTTTTTTAATTTGCTATGCAAAATGATTTTAAAATATCATGTAGTAAGCACATGCCCATGCAACATGGATCTTTATTTCATTCTTTTTGTATCCTATGAATATATTATAGTTTATAGCACATACTGATTACTTAATGTTAGTTAAATAAATAAATGTTTCCCATTATTCCATCACCTACAGTGCAAATAATTATGATTTACTTTCAAATTGATAATTAAATATTAATATCTTACTGATAATATAAATTAAATCTTATGCAAATAATGAAATATTCACAAATGTTTCTTGAAAAATAATGGAAAAACAAAGTATAGTAAACTTTTCCCATAGGTGCGCTAGAGTTGGTTCATGTCTTGGAATTCATAATTCTTTTGCTTTGCATAGACAAGAATTTATGAGTTTCCTTTTACTAAGAATAAACAAAAAAATTTTTTCTTGTTACCTGGAGAAATTGTAGTTACCCTCTAGAACTCAGTTTAAAGTAATTTCCTTCGTGAAATATTTTCAGGCATCTGAGACTGCCAGATCTCTCTGACGTGCAAGTTAGGATTTTCCTGTAGTTCTCACAGATATTTGGTGGATACTAGCTCAGACCACAAACTCAAAGGTAAATGAAAATAGATTTTATTTTTCTATTGAACTGAATTTTTGTTTCAAGCCACCATTCCATGAGTTCTGCAGAAACTTTACCAAGAGCCTCCTTCCTCTTAACTTGGGACTGACACTTAACATCTTTCCCTGAAGTAATTTCTGAACTACCCATTTTACTATATTTCTTATCTGTAGACCACTAAGTTCATCATAGACATAATAATAGCTAGTACTTATAGAAGGTTTACCATGTAATAATTAACATTGAGGTTTTTTTTTTTTTTTTTTAATTTCAAACATTAAATCCCTGAATTCTTCCAACATTCACACAAGGTAAGTACTATTAATGGTTTCATTTTCAAGCGAGAATACCAAGAAATAAGAAATTTTAAACAACTTGCACAAGGTCACACAGCTGATAAGTAATGGCGCTGGGATTTGAAACTAAGAATTCTGCCATCAGAACCTGTGACCACAACCTCTGCAATGCATGTCCCTGAGTCCCATTCAGGTCTGATAGCAATTTCTGCTCATATAATGCCACCTTGGGTACCTGACAGTTCCATGTCCGTGTTATGCTGAGAGGTTTCAAAGCTCTTTCTGGCTTTAGCTAATTCTCCATGTGGCTAAGCCTGCTTATGGGGATCTGAAAAATGGGATATAGGTTTCTGTGCTCTATGATCCCATAGACTTAGCTGTTGCTAAACTGAAGCTATTGCTGTGTCCCTGCAGTTGTTCTGATGCAGGACTCAAACAGCCCATAATTCCCTACCTTCCCTATCTTTTGCTTCCTTCTCAATCACCATATTTTTTTTTTCTAATTTCGATGATTGCAGAATTAGAAAAATAAACAAATTTAAAAATTTCCCTCCAGGTATGTTATATGTATTGTCTATGTTATATTATGTTGTGAGGTGGTTTGTTGCCCACCACCACATATTTCTCTACGAATGTTGGCTTTTGGAAGGAAAAATGTTTAGAAAGGGACCTGTAGACTTGTATGTCATTTGCTTTCTGACATGGTACTAGACTTCCACTGGAGCAAAGTATAGAAACCTTTGTGGTTTCTGGAATAGGGCAATAGGGAAAAGAAAAGAAAACAACAAAAGTAGATGATACTTTAAAATTTTGTATCATCACTTGCTGTACTTTATTGTAATTACTTGATTTTTAGCAATTTCTCCTACTTAATGAGAGTAAAATCTACATCTTATTTAATGTTCTATTGGCAGAGATAGAAGAGTGGCCACAAAATAAATACGGGTTGATTAAATGGATTAGTTCACTATTATATAACTGATTATAAATTCATATTATGTAACCGAAATGACTAAAGACCCCATTCTATTCCACATTAACTTGGAAGATGCACACAAACTGCTTTCCCCATCCATCCTCTTTAAATTATAGAGACTGTTTCTTCTTGGCAGCACATTCATTTTAGTTTCCCTAGAAAGGTGAATGCTATCAACCAGACAAGCAGGTGCTGTTCAGTATTATTTAACTTAAAATCTCCAAATTTAGGCCAGGTCCAGAGGGTTTTTTTCCACCTTCGTCTGCAATTCTGTGGGCATTAATGGAAGTTGCAACTGTCTATAGACAGCACTAAGCATAGGAACGCTTTCATGGAGAAAATCTCTAGGTTGCTTTCTCTTAGGGTTCACAGAACTCAGATTATAATATAATAATGATTATAAAATCTGAAGTAGTCAAAAAGACAACTTTTCAATCCTTGAAAAACCAAGGATTTCTTTTTGTATGTAGAGATATTCTCTCCCTACTTAATGAAGGAAAAATAAAAACATTATCACCCTTCTTTAAGTTGGTTCTTGTGTTAGCAGTTAAATTTTGCCTCAGTTGTTAGCGATGAACTTCTTCTCCTCAGGTGTGATACATGCTATATGGGCATACAAAGGTCTTATTGCTATATATAGACAGTCTTGACCTTGACTTACCTATAGTATAGGCACAGGAATAAAAGGGAATCCCTCCCAACTACTCTGCCACATACACACTCTGAAAATAAAAACCAGTATGAACCTGATACCTGCTATGTAAACTATGGTCACCATTTAGACCTTAACAGTTGATCACCCCCCAAAAGACACACAATCCCAGGCACCCCACAACAATAGGTCAAATGAAAAGTGGCATTAAACATAGGATTGAATGTCTTACTCTTAATTCTTATATGTACTGTCACTTAGACTGTGTCTGCTCTTGACAGATAACACTGACCTATGTGTTTCATACATTACCTTATGTAATTGTCACAAAACAATTCAGAAGAGGCAATGAAAACATATTAAGGGCAAATTAAATCAAATCCTGTCTCAAGTAAAGTTGAAATTCAAAAAGATTACATATAATATATACAGTTCTCCAGGAATTAGGGGCAGAACCAAGATTCAATTTGGGCAAGCATTTATATGCTATGGTCTAAATGTGCCCCTCCAAAATTTATATTGAAATCTAATCACCATTGTGACAGTATTAAGAGGTGACCTTTTGGAAAGTGATTAATTCATGTGGACTCTATTCTCATGAATGGTATTAGTGCCTCTATACAAGAAGTTGAAGGGAACTGCCCTGCCCCTTCCATCACGTGAAGACACAGCAACAAGGTGCTGTCTGTGGAAGAGAGAGCAAGACATCAACTCTGCTGATTCCTTGACCTTGAACTACCCAGCCTCCAGAACTGTGAGCAATAAATTTCTGTTCTTTATAAATTACCCAGTCTAAGGCTTTTTGTTCTAAAATTCCAAATGGGCTAAGACATTAGTCTTTCCCCTCCTCCACATTTATTTTTGGTGCACACTATTTGATAGTTTACTAATATAAAAAAGTTTTATGATATCATTTTCTATAAAAAGAACTGAAAGGCAGCTACTTGTATCAAGTTATTCAAAACTTGATTTTTAAGTTGTTCTTTTCATGACTCATTTTTATCTTCATAATTCATAATTGGTAATGCTATATGTTTAGAGGTGTTGTCAAATTTATAAAAAACCCAGGCTCCTTTCACTTTAAGTATACAATTTCAGACACTTCAAATTTTCTTATGCGGAGGCACATCTTAAATACTGTTTGAATTTTTGTCACTTATTAATCAATTTATTGTCTGCATTCTTATGCCAGTACTTTTATATAGTTTTATGTAATCTTCATCAATTTTGGAATTTTATGTAAAATCAGAGAGAAATGTAAATCTTTTTTCTAATGTGTTTATATAATTCATTCCTTTCTATTTGGATTATCAAATAATCTGAGAAATTTTTTGTTGCATCTTTAAAAAATTTATCACTTCCAACTAATTAATTACTGTTTTCGATCGACCTAATCTATAATATATACCAATTGGTTTTATTTCTAAATACTGTATATTGATGTCATCGCTTTTTTTTATCATTTTAGTATTCCATTTTAAATATTAATTTCCTATCAATTTTATAATGAATAATTTATTTTTTTCCTTTTATGATGAATAATTCAAACAGTGGCTAAATGAGTAAACCTTTACAATGAACAAATCAGTAATCTATTATTTTTCCGCTGTTTTATTGAGAGGTTCCAAAATATTTTTACTATGGCATATTTCTTATTCAAATTTTCTTTAACCAAGTACCAAAAATGCCAATCTACACAAAAGGAAGTATAATAGAAGGAAAACTATTATGGAAAAATACAATACTCGTAACCAGCTCTTGTTTAAATATATTGATTTTGCAAATTTTATAAAAACATACAACATGAGAACACACTGCTAAGTCCCCTCCTAAGGCCCTGAAAAGGACTGTATAGGTGAGGAGCCTGAAATTTTGACCTTAGCTTTAAGTGGGAATAGTGTATCTTCCTTTGCCTATACTTTTGGTTTTTTCCTCATTATATTGCATTCCCTCCTTTGTAAGAATTCTCTCTCTTTTCTCATGCATCTTCTGAATTGTAAATGCTCTTCACACCCCATTGTGGTAGACACTGCTGGTATCATTTTGCTTTTTCATTTCTTGTGACAGAACTGAAATGTTCTCTGGTACAGCAGTTTGTTCAATCACAACACTACCTTCTTTAATTCTCTGGCATTTTACAGTGGTCAATTTTGGTGAAGGTAATGCAAGCAGAAGGCAAATAAAGCTTCAAAAAAAGCTCTTTGAAAGTTGGCAGATTTAGCTGCCTTGTGTCTTTAATATTTTGCTCACTGCTACTTTAAAATGTAGCCCCAGTGATAAATTCCTGTTGTAGAAATGCACTTACCTTGAAATGAGCTCCTTTGGTTTTGGCTGTTTTTGGAGGGGAGACTCTGAAATGCAGCCAGTGGATGGAATACTGGTATAGATTGCTATGAACTTCCTAGTTGTGACTTTTATGTTAGCTATTATTATTCTCCACTAGTTTACATATCTTGATACTTTCTCTTTACCTCTAGCACCATTTTCTTAAATTGCAGTGAAAGTTACTGAAAACCCTGGAAACAAGCTTTGCTCACTCAGTTGACTCTCTCTTGTCTCTCTTGATAGTTGTTTAAGCTATTGGATTTAGAGGTGGAGTTACATGCATTCCTGTTTTATCATCTTTCAGATCCATTCAAAATGCTGTATTTTTTGAGATAGTCATCTTATTTTAACAATAGGTTCTTATCTCTCATAACATTTTATCCATGTTTCCTTTGGTAACAAAGAAAGATATCAAAATAAATAATCTATTTGTATAATATTGGACTTAGTCATTGCCCTTTGTTATAGAATGAGATCTAACTAAAGATACATTTTATTAAATGTATCTTAAATGTACAAATTTATTAAATGTATTTAATACATGTATTAAATGTATTTTATTAAATGTTTTGTGGAAACATATAATATTTAATGTTTTTCATCACAATGATGAAGATGTATAAAATGTTGAAGTCAGTATCAGGAGACAGTATAGCTTTGTGACTAAATTTTTAAAAAGTTCTAAATCTAGTTTTTTTCATATTTGTATGAGAATGATAACACATTGAGTGCTTATGGAGATTAAATGAAATAATCCATGTAAAACATTTATTAATAATATACAGTCTAAACTTTAAAAAATGTTTTGGTTATTTGATACAGTGTTTACATTTATACATAAAACAAAGTAAAAGAATATTAAAACAAGACCATAAAGATCTGGGTGCCTTTTCTAGAAGGAAATAAAATTGTATTTTCACCATTTTGTAGAAGAGATCATAAGAGCAAAATGCATAGAACGCAATTAAGTTATGTAATGTGACCTATTTCATCTCAAACACCCTCACTTCCTTCTGATTCCCAGTTTTTCTTCCAATGGTGCTAACTGGGAAATCCTTTAATAAAGTAATCTATAGTGTTTAGGAAGTTATGAATTCAGATGAATGAAAATGTAATCATTTGTTTTAAAGACTTACTTGGTTTGAAAACTCATCCACAAATATATATTTTGTTACACCAGTAAATGATGTCTCATGAACAAAGTTTTGTAATACTTTTTTATTTTACATAATTTTGAAATTTCCAGAATTACATTCTTGCACATTTTCTTATGATAAAGAACTTTGCTTAAATACTTAAAAGGACTTTGCATGTATACACACACACACACACACACACACATATACAAACACACAGACATATATATGTTAGAGTTCTCTATTTGCTGCATATTTTTTAATCTTTATTATATCCACAATATTACTTAGAACAGCTTCATATATATAGTAGGCTGCATAGTACATAGTTTTGCAACATGAATAAATAACTGATTTGTATATTTCTCTTGGAACTTATATAGATACCCCCAGAACCACTATGCTTATTTCTGTGAGAACTATGAATAAAGAGTAAAAGTTAGAGTGTTAGACTTTTTTAGAGATTGTATCTAATATCTTTGTATACCTCCAGAACTTTGAACTTTATTTTTAAATCCAGTGATAAATTTTTGTAACTTTGAGAAAACCTACAATAAACCAAATTTATGTGCTCTTTCCTTTATTATTATTTGATCAATGGAAGGCATACTAGAAATGGGAAAATATACTTGCTCAATTTATGTTTTACATCGAGAATTTCAGACATTTCTCACAAGTCTAGGAAGACAATTTGTATTTAACATTAGAAACTATCTAAATTATATTCAATCAATCAAACTTGATTGACCAATTACATATATCTCTTTTTCTGATGTGCTAATGTGCTATTGAGTTAAAGTACTTTGATGAACTTCCATGTATTTATTTTACTAATAAAACACAGAAGATAATGTTATCTAAGAAAAAAGTACATATTTTTAACACTCAGATATATAATTTTCTAAAAATATTGATTAATGTGGAATTTCAGCATTCAAAACATATTACAAAATATGGATACAAAAAGATGTATATTTTTCTCACTAAAATATTTCTAAAATTTAGAATTTCTAAAGAATGGCACTGCTGTAGTTATCCCTACATATTTATATAACAAAATCAAAATACATGGCATACCGTCTTACAGGGTGTTTACTAATACCCTCAAGTTCCTATAAAGACCTGGATATTTTTGTAGCAACATAAGTTTAATGCTCCTGCATTTAAAAATGTATATTTTATATTAATGTACCTACATTTCAAAATACATATTCTATATTCTTCTTTCTCTGTATTTTACACCATGTCATTTTTGAAAATCCTGAATTAGTATTTGATGTTAATTTTATCTTCTCTTTCTTATATGGAATGGAAAAATTAATTTTTGATTTATCACTACATCATTTGGCATTTGTTAGGTTTTGGATCTTTATAATTGAATGTATCTAATTTTAGTTGCAATGCAATATTTTTCATTTCCAAAAAAAAATACTCCAGAGTAAAGATGAAACATACTTTTAGTATGTTGGACAGAAAAGCTTTGCAGATTTGAAGATTTAATATTATTCCTTAACTTTATACCAGTGGGGTACCCTTTTTAAGACTAATATATTTGATATAGTTATAATAATCTGTTTTACTCAACTGTTATATATGTGTGTGTGTGTATATATATATTATTTGTATCTAGAGATTTCCAAAATTGGAAAAAGACATTAACTTAATCCTCAAATCCTAGCACAAGAAACTAAGCTATTTCTACACAGTTAAATTGAAGAGATGAAGCAATTACATGAATGATTCAGGCTAAAGGAGTTACTCTGTCGATGCTTTAGAAGTGACAAGAGTTTGAAGCCTAAAATTAGATTTTCTGATTGTTTACTTTTATCAAATATACTAACATCTAGCTAAACCGAAATATCTTTTACTTAATACCAAAACGTTCTGCACTGAAAACTGAAAATACGACATAGCTCGGCAATATTGCGGGTGCAGTTGCAGAACGCTGCAATAACGCAAGTATCACAATCAGCGACTCATGGGAATTTTTCCGTTTCCCGGTGCATATTAAAGTTATGTTCATACTATAGTATAGCATATTAAATGTGCAAAAGCATTAAGTCTAAAAACAATGTAAATACCTTAATAAAAATACTCTATTGCTGAAATATGCTAACAGTCATCTGAGCCTTCAGTGAGTTGTGATCTTTTTGCTGGTGGAGTGTCTTACCTCGGTGTTGATGACTGTGGACTGATCAAGGTGGTGATCAGACCCTCACTGAGGGTTGGGGTGGCTGTGACAATTTCTTAAAATAAGATAACAATGAAGTTTGCCACATTGACTGGCTCTTCCTTTCCTGAAAGATTTCTCTGGAGCATAGAGTGCTGTTTGATAGCATTGTAACCACAGTAGAACTTTTTTCAAAATTAGAGTCAGTCCTCTCATACCCTGCTGCTGCTTGATCACCTCAGTTTGTGTAATGTTCTAAATCCTTTGTTGTCATTTCAACAATGTTCACAGCGTCTCCACCAGCAGTTTTCATCTCAAAAACCCGCTTTCTTTGCCCATCCATAAGAAGCAACCTCTCAGCCACTAAAGTTTTATCATGTGATTGCAACAATTCAGTCACATCTTTAGACTTCACTTCTAATTCTAGTTCTCTTGCTATTTCCATCACATTTGCAGATACTTCCTCCACTGAAGCTTTGACCCTCTCCAAGTCATTCATTGACTCCAAGAGTTGGAGTCAATGTCTTTCAAACTCCTGTTAAAGTTGATGTATTGACCTCTCATGAATCACGAATGTTCTTAATGGCATTTACAATAGTGAAATCTTTTCAGGAGATTTTCATTTTACTTTGAGCAGATCCGTCAGAGGCATCACTCTTACCGTATAGCTTTACAAACATATTTCTTAAATAAAGAGAATTAAAAGTTAAAAATATTCCTTTATCCATGGGCTGCAAAATGCATGCTGTGCTAGCAGTGATGAAAACAACATTAGTCTCTTTGTACATCTCCATCAGAATTCTTGGCTGACCAGGTATGTTAGCAATGAGCAGTAATATTTTAAAAGGAATTTTTTTTTTTTTTCCCAGAGCGGTAGTTTTCAACAGTGGGCTTAAACTATTTAGTAAAGCATGCTGTAAACAGATGTGTTATCAGCCATGCTTTGTTTTTCCATTTCTAGACACAGGCAGAGTGGATTTAGCATAATTCTTAAGGGTTTTAGGATTTTCAGAATGGTAAATGAGCATTGGCTTCAACTTAAGGTCACTGGCTGCATTGGCCCCTAACAAAACAGTCTGCCTTTGAAGATTTGAAGGCAGGCGTTCACTTCTCTTTTCTAGCTGTGGAGGTCCTAGAAGGCATTTTCTTCCAATATGAGGCTGTTTTGTCTACATTAAAAATCTATTCTTTAGCATTGCTGCCTTCACTGATGATCTTATCTGGATCTTCTAAAAACCTGCTGCAGCTTCTCCATGATCATTTGCTGGTTCACCTTGCACTTTTGTGTTACGGAGGTAGCTTCTTTCCTTACCTCATAAACCAGCCTCTGCTACCTTCAAACATTTTTTTCTGCAAGTTTCTCACCTCACTTAGTTGTTTATAGAACTGAATAGAGTTAGGGCCCTGCTCTTGAATTAGACTTTGCCTGAAGGGAATGTTGTGGCTGGTTTGATTTTCTGTCCAGACCACTACAACATTCTTTATATCAGCAATAAGGCCGTTTCACTTTCTTATCTTTGTGTGTTCATTAAAGTAGTGCCTTAAATTGTCTTCAAGAACTTTTCCTTTGCATTCATAACTTGGCTAACTGTTTGGCGTGACAGGTACAGCTTTAGACCTGTCTAGGCTTTTGACATACCTTCCTCACTAAGGTTAATTGTATCTAGCTTTTGATTTAAAGTGAGAGACATGAGACACTTCCCTTCACTTGGACACTAAGAAGCCATTGTAGGGTTATGTATTGGTCTAATTTCAGTATTGCTGTGTCTCAGGTAATGGATAGGCCTGGGGAGAGGGGGACAGACAGGAAATGACTGGTCCTTGGAGCAGTCAGAACATGCACAACATTTAATGATTGAGTTTGGTTTTGTGTGTGACGTGTCCCCAAGACAATAGTAACATCACAGATCACTTATCACAGACCATCCTAACAGATATAATAATGAAATATTTGAAATATTGAAAGAATTACCAAAATGTGATATAGAGACACAGAGTGGGCACATGTTCTTAAAAAATTAATACTTATAGACTTGCTTGAAGCAGGATTGCCACAAACCCTCAATTTGTAAAATAAATAACATCTGAGAAGCCCAATAAAGTGAAGTGCAATAAATCGAGATATGCCCATATGCATTGTTAAGCAAAATTGACTTAGAATTTACAATATGTTTGTTAAATACACATCATATATTTAGTATAAATAGGTAAGTTTATCATATTAAATTATGCATGAGCTTATCAATAGTGGCATAAAATCATTTGCATTCATAATTAGACAAAAATACTTGCATTTTAATAATATAGTCTTATTTTTGCAAAATGTTTTCAGACAAATTAAAAAGAAATATCAAGAAACTCAGGCATTATTCATGATTCCTCCCTTTTCCCGGTACATGCTCAGTGTAGCTCCTGCTAATCTCATACCCTGCCTACCCTTTTTTATACTTTACCTGTGCAAACTTTGACTTTCTTTATTATCCTCATTTTTGTTTTAAACTTATATATTTATGATAATTCTATATTAAACTAAAATGAATAAGCTTTTCAACATTTAAGACATAGATTAGCATTGCTGGCCCCTCACGACTTGTATGTCAGACAGCCATGTTTCGGGTGTAGCACGCAAGGCAATCTGAGAGAAGAATGGAAGTTCTTTCCACTGCATACATCGACAATGACATCCCAGTTTTAATATGTACTATACTACCTATTTAAACTCAACTAAACCAAACCCCATACAATGCAACAGTGATGATAAAGATCCTTGTATATAAATTGGAGATTAAAGATAACAGTCATATATAAGTCCAAACAAACAACAAAATCATTACAGGGCTGACATTTCTATACTTAACTGTGAGTTAATAACTGGTCTCTCTACAAGGTAAAAGCAATGGTGATCTACTGCAATCTGAAATGCAAACAATTAAGATGATTATTTAATATATAAATTTATATCCACTATTATTAGTGAATCTCATTCTAAGTGCATTTCACATTGACAAATTTGTTTATGATATCAATTTGCAAGGCAGTTACACATATTTTTAAAAACTTTATCTCAGTTTTTGAAAAT
The DNA here is from genome assembly GCA_963573855.1 of Lepilemur septentrionalis. Taxonomy (NCBI): domain Eukaryota; kingdom Metazoa; phylum Chordata; class Mammalia; order Primates; family Lepilemuridae; genus Lepilemur; species Lepilemur septentrionalis. The sequence goes on from CAUYMX010072626.1 coordinate 24,916, forward strand.
GAGTATTTGAATTTATATTGTAGTTTTACATGTATATAATTTATAATAAACATATACATGGATGTTGATGTGCTCATTAGGTAGTTTATATAATTAATACTAATTCTTTCATGTTTTACTAGTAGAAAAACATGTTAAAAGGAGTTTGGAAACCCCTCTATTAGAACCTATATGCTTTGGCACAAATAAATAGGGGCCTTTGAGACCAAAAGGAAATGCAACTTTACAAGGAAGGCTGAGACACTGCCTAGAATCAGATAATGCATTTCACAGTTACACAGCAATGCGCAGATATAAAAGTGAGATAAACACATTTCGTTCATTTTACTTATATTTGTTGAGCCTACAGTATAAAGGATGAAGATGATTCTATCAAGAATAAAAGGGGAAAGGTTACTCCAGGAAGAAAGAAAACATTTAAGAAATGGTGAAATATGTATTGATGGTGGGGCCGTTGAGAATTTATCCTGCTTCAGCCTAATTTCCCTCTTTGCCACTTTCTGCCTTAGTAAGGGTAGCAAGTTAGTGGACCTAATTCACCCCATCTATAATATTCCAGTGATAGTAGCATGCAACTCAAGGCTTGTTATGATGACATTTGAATTACTGTATTCAAACCACGTCTCACAATGCCTGTCATTTTCCAGTTGCTGGCTAAAATGTTAACATAGATTCTCTACTCCTTGGTAGGTGCTTCTCTGTTTTTGCTCAGTATTGGATTTCTAGTACCTGGCATCTTGTTTTAATATGGCAGTGAGAATAAATAACTAAAATGAAGCACCAAGTATGTGTAGTAGGTCAGCAGAACATGGGGAGGAGAGGCAGGTCTAAGAGGGAATGATCTTGGGGTGCCTGTCTTGGGGTACCTGTCTACTAGTGGCATGCAGCAGTCAGGAAAACAGTGTGTGTGTGTGTGTGTGTATATATATGTATGTGTGTATATGAACATGCAGGGTATGTGTATACACACACACACACACACCTGCATGTTTTTGGTTACATGGATAGCTTCTGTAATGCTTGAGTCAGGGCTATAAGTGTGTCCATCACCCAGATAGTGTTCACTGTACTTGTTGGTTAGGTTTTTGCCCATCCCCTCCTCTCCCCTCCCCCTTGCTTGATTTCCACTGAGTTTTACTTCCCTCTGTGCACATGTGTGCTCCTTAGTTAGTTTCAATTTAATAGCAAGTACATGTGGTATTTGTTTTTCCAATCTTTAGATATTTCTCTTAGGATAATGGTCTCCAGTTCCATCCAAATTTTTTACAAAAGGTGTTAATTCATCCTTTTTATGGCTGAGTAGTACTCCATGGCATACATATACCACATTTTATTAATCCATTTATAAGTTGAAGGGCACTTGGGTTTATTCTATATCTTTGCAATTGTGCTGCAATAAACAGTGGGGTGCAGGTGTCTTTTTGATAAAAAGACTGTTTCTCTTTGAGACGATACACAGTAGTGGGATCACTTGATCAAATGGTAGGTCTACTTTTAGTTCTGCCATGTAACTCCAGGTCCCCCACTGGATCTGTGACAGTCTCCTGAGATTCCAGAGCTGTGTCTTGGCCCTAAGACCCCATGACTAATTCTCCACCACTGCCACTGGGCCAGCAGAAACTCCCTGAGGTCCAGCACTTCACCTGGAACCTGCCAGCCTTGAGCAGCCATTACTCCTAGACCTGATTCATGCAACTGCCCACAGCCCAGTCATCTACAACCACTGCCTAAATAGACTCACCCAGCTGCCACTGTCACCTCCACTGTGTGACCCTGGCCAGAGGAATCCCCCACAACAGCTGACACGGAGAGGGTTGTAACCAGCCCCGAACTTGAATTTCCAACAATGAGCTGGGGAACATCCCTCCACCTCACACAAAGATCATCCAGCACTGGCTTGAACTGTGGAAATCACAGGGGAATAGTTTAAAATAGAACAGCTGTTTTATAGGCTTTCAGTGAACCCAGCCCTTCCCTGATGGATCAGCATTCCAGAATAAATCACAAAAGCCCCATCTAGGGACCTCGCCTTCCCCTAACTAAACAGGAGAGTTCCTAGCGAAGAAGAACAAGTGCCCCATAATGTTATTAACCCAGAGCCAAGAGAAGAGGAGCCAGATGAGAAGAAACCAGCAAAAGAACCTTGGCAACATGTAAAAAGAAGGGATTGCCCAAGGGATCACAATGGAGCTACAGTAGTGGATTCCATCCACAAGGAAATTGCCAAAATGACAGAAATGGAATTTAGAATACGGATGGCAAATAAGATGAATGGAATTGAAGAGAAAGTGGAAAATCAACAAAAAGAAGCCAAAAAATATTTCAGGAAATCAAAAAGTCCTGTTATATTCATTGGGATTGCATTACATGCATAAAGTGATTTAAAGATTCCTGATCTTTCTGTTCTAGAGCTGCAGTCCCAACCCCGGGCTGCAGATCAGTACAGGTCAGTGGTCTGTTAAGAACTGACCACACAGCAGGAGGTCAGCAGCCAGGAACGAGTTAGGCTTCATGTGTGTTGACAGCTGCTTCCTATCACTCGCATCACCACCTGAGCTCCACCTCTTGTCAGGTCAGCGGCAGCATTCGATTCTCAAAGGGAACCCCTATTGTAAACTGCACATGTGAGGGATCTAGGTTGTACACTCCTTATGAGAATCTAATGCCTGATGATCTGAGGTGGAGCTGAGGCTGTGATGCTAGCGCTGGGGAGCGGCTGCAAATACAGATTATCATTAGCAGTGCAGTTTGCACAATAAATGTAATGCGCTTGAATCATCCTGGACCATTCACCTTCCCCACCCCGTCCGTGAAAAAATTTCCTTCCATGAAACCTGTCCCTGGTGCTAAAACGGTTGGGGATCAGTGTTCTAGACCATCTGCGCATTTTCACTTATTGGAACTATTGTTGTGTCCCTAAATTTCACAGTAGAGTGTGGGTATGCGTGATTTCATATAGCTCACCCTATCTTCTAAAATTTATTTTAGATAACTTTTTGTTTCCTCTTGTTATTTAAAAAGGGAAGTTTTCATTTGTTATATTGCATAACTAATTATTTTATGTAGAAATACTATTGCTTTTTAAATTATTTTTTATTTTTACCCAGACAGGTTACTGTCTATAATAGCTTTCAATATTTTCTTGAGTTTTTCAGATTACCAATTATATCACTGCAAACAATGATAAATTTTCATACTAATTTTTGTTTTCATAGCTTTTATTTCTCTTTTGTTTTCATAATATGGATTCATATATCTATTAACATATAGTGAGGATTTTTGAAACCCTGATTTTGTCCTTAAACTTTATAGGAATATTTATCTTTTAGATTAATAAATTTCTATATGGAAATAGATATTGACATAATTGTAACAGAGATTCTAACTGTATTTTTGACATTTGACTGCTGGCAGCTTTAAAGTCAAACCACACCATCTTTCCTTTTTCGTTAAATCTGGGTAAGCTGATTAAAAAAAAAAGCCTGTGCACTCTTGCTCTAGGCATGATGGGAAGTCTAATACGCATAAGCCTAGTGGTCATGTACATGTGGGAGAACCCTCATCCCAACCCCACCCTATACCATGGTAAATACTTAAGCCAGTTGCCCCTGCTTACTCTTTTTTTTTTTTTTTTTTTATTGAGACAAAGTCTCACTCTGATGCCCGGGCTAGAGTGCCATGGTGTCATCATAGCTCACAGCCACCTCAAACTCCTGGGCTCAAGTGATCCTCCTGCTTCAGCCTCCCGAGTAGTTGGGACTACAGGCGCAAGCCACCACATGCAGCTAATTTTTCTATATATTTTTAGTTGTCCAGCTAATTTCTTTCTATTTTTAGTAGAGACGGGGTCTCACTCTTGCTCAGGCTGGTCTTTCGAGCTCCTGAGCTCAAACGGTCCACCCGCCTTGGCCTCCCAGAGTGCTAGCCCCTGCTTACTCTTTCAAGCCATTTTCAACTCTGTTTAGGAGGTTGACTGAAAAACCTAATTTTGTGAGTAATAATTTTTTTTCCTCTGGGTGAGTGAGTGTGTTTGGCGGGGGGCATCATTTATCTTGATATAGGAATTAATTTTGGATGAGGAGACCGTCCTTTCTCTGTGGTGTGACCACATCAATAATTAGTGATAATTTATATTGATATTAAAATAGATTTAATTAATAATTTCATGTTCAAAATATTTATCCATTCTTATGCTATTAAGAGCTATCAATTATAGATGTTGGATATAATAAAATTACATTTTGGCATCTAATAGAAATAATTTTATTTGTTTTCATTTGAATATGATAATGTGGTCAATTATATGAATTACACTTTCCAGAAATTCAAGGATGGGACATTATTTGAAAAGAAATATTTTTTAATTAGCCATATTGTCATATTAAAATTTTTTAATCACAAATTACTTAGTTGTAATATATTTCTGGATTGTATAGTTTACTCTGGGTAATTTTACGAAGTACTCAAAGATTTTAAGATCTGCTCCTAAAGGATACAATCTTTCTTTTTTTCTCTCTTTAAGCATTTTTTAAATCTAGTAAACTACACAAAGTGGATTTTTTCCAGGCTGAGAGCCTGTAATGTATTATGTAAGTATAATGTGTTCATATTTATTGTGATCGCTGGTCTATTTGAAATAATTTGTAAGATATCAGTTTATGATTTATAGATACCATGCTTTCTCTATTTCTTGATTCCTTATGTTCTGAATTTTTCTGGATGTATTCTCTTTTTCAATTTATGCTTATTCCTTTAATTATTTGACATTTCTACATTATGTTTCTGTGATTTTATATTCAATTGACTTGACATATGCAATTTAGTTTGTAATTTTTCTACCAATGTATAGTGTCATTTAGTATCCATAAACTTCATATTTATTTCTTAAAACATGTCTTTTCTTCCAGACTTCACTCTTCAAATTCCATCCACCAGTTGAATAACTTCAGTATTGAATTCTGACAACACACAAACACATTACAACCATTATAGATTACTCGTCTCTGTCAAAGTAGACTACATGCAGTAGTTTCTAGGAATCAAATTTACAAACCTTTGGGTAAAATTTACCCTTACCTTTCGCCAACTACTTATCAATTTTAATTTCTCCTCTCTGACTTTTCTTCTTGTAAATTTCTTCTTATAATTTCTTCTTATAAATAATTCTAACAAATTTCTATTTGTTAACCAACATTATTCCTATATTTCAACGAGAATATATCAGAACCCTAAAAACATTTGTTAACTTGAAATATAACACATTTGTTTGACTATTGCTTTAGTTCCAGTTACTTGCCCACAGTTTTAGAAATCCTCTTTGAATTGCTGATATAAAACTGTTTTACTTTGTTTGAGATCAGATCTTAAATTCTTTGAGAAGTTTATAAAGTTATATGTAAATCTGATCACATCCTCTATTAAAGAATTTCTTACAGTTTTCTGTTACAATTAGAATATAATCTAAATTTACTTTTATAACTTTTGTTCCAACTTTCTTGACCACTAAAGATGCGATTATCTGTCTTGCTAAAGTTATGTATGACAAAATACATTTTAAATAATTAAGATAATTTCAGATGGAGACTTATAGTAAGTAAATTAAACAGAATAATGGGTAGATTTACCCAGTGTTTTGGGAGGTAATCTTTAACTAGGATTGTTAGCTTAAAGAAATGACATATGTTGTCGGCACGCATTTTACGATGGTCAGAAAAAAACTATGTGAGTAAAGGATATTAGATCTGAGAAAAGCCAGGCATGTAAAGATCTATAAACAGCGTATCCCAAGTAAAAGGAAGAAAAAAGTCCAAAGACAAGTTAGAAACAAGCTTGGTCAGTACAAAGAACAGAAAGAAGACTGGTGCAATAGTATGGGGCAGTGAATTCCACATACAAACAAATGACTTAATAATGATAATTACTATATGAGCAATTTCAAATATTACAAAATAGTTAAAATGATTGACATATATTACATGCCCTGACATGGTATATTAGTCTGCTGAAATTTCCAGAACAAAATGCCACAGATTGGGTGGCTTGAACAACAGAAATATATTTTCTCAGTTTTTGAGGCCAGAAGTCTAAGATCAGTGGGCCAGCAGAGCTGGTTTCTGATAGGCCTCTCTCCTCATCTTACAAATAGCACCTTCCTTCTGTATTCTCACAGGGCCTTTTTCTGTATATGCACAGAGAGAAAGATCTCTGATGTCTCTTTTCTTATAAGGACATGAGTTGTATAGGTTAGGGCCCCACCTTGATCACTTCACTTAACCTTAGTTACCTACTTAAGCCTTATCTCCAAATATAGTGACACTGGAAATTAGGACTTTGACATATAGATTTGTGCGGGACACAATTCAGGCCCCAACACATAGTGGCAGTCATTGCTCTTTGGTTTGCTTTATTTCCTTTTAATATATTTCGAGTATCTATAAATATATTTACCTTCTATATGAAAAACTAGTCTGCTGGACTTGGTCCTTTATAATAGGATATATGGGGAGTGATGAGAAGCACAACAATCTAAAGAGCAGGCATATTAACTATAGTTATATTTGAGTGTTGGGAAAGCCATCACTCAATTACAGCTGATTATTGCCTTAGAGGTAAAGGTTCAGTGTTTATATTCAGTTCTTGAGAGATATAGCGGCATGCTTTTAAAGTGTATATATATATATATATATATATATATATATAATATATACACACATATTATATATATAAACATATATATGTATATGCTTTTCTTTTAGAACATTTATGATACACTTGCAAACTGACAGGCAGTGTGGTGTTTTTAGCTTACAGCTGTGTCTTATTAATCCACAGGGTATTTCTCTACTATTGCTTCTATTTAGCAGTGAATTTTATTGTTCCTGGATTATGACTTTAGAAATGACTATATGACCTATGCCTGTAATGGACATGTGTTATTTTTGCTTCCCCAGTATATTTTCCTTATTCTGCTAAAAGTATTTGGAATATTCCTAAACCTAGTTCTCAACTGATGATATTTATAGTTTGACTTATAAACCAATTAACACTTGAGACAAAAGAAGTAATGCAGAAGTAAATCAGTAAGTCAGTTTTAAAATTGGTAGGATTTGTAAATTAGTTTGTTTTTTGTCTTTCTTCTCCCCCTTCTTTTTTCTTTTTTTTTTCCCCTCATTTTCATAGTTTTTAATTTCAGGTTCTTCAGGGAGCACTGAAAGTAAGCATGTGACTTACCCATTATAAATAAGAATATTTCTTTCTCTGGCCACGATTATCTGTTCAGAGGTGGGCATGGGCATATTACCTAATCTACATTAATGAAACTCAACTTGTAGAATATTATCTAACTTGCAGGGAAGGAAATGTCCAATTTTTAACTTTCAGGAAAATATAAGACTGAGTCAGAGCTATCATGTTGAGAGCTGGCCTGGGAATTGGGAATGACGTCAATCTAGAGGAAAGAAAACTAAGATGATGGGGAGAGAGAGAGAGAGATAGACATAGACATAGAGGAGAGAGAGAGGTAGGGGGAGGGGGAGAGAGAGAGAGAAAGAGAGAGAGAGAGAGAGAGAGATTCCTAATCTCCTGATGCCATAGTTTCCTATGAGCACAGGCATCACTATACTTGACATAAAACAATACGTATGTTTTTTCATCCAAGCCGTTTTAGTTTGGGTTCTTATTTATAGTGGAATGGTTTCAATGAAATGCATATCTCAATACAGAGCAACTGCTTTGTCGGCCACAATTAAAACATAGTAAAGGGATTAGAAGTTAAATCTAAGGTTATGTTCTGTTCCTTATTAGCTGCCTTTCCTATGTAATCTTGCCTTCAGGCTCCATCTTAATTTTTTTATGGTTGCTCTAGAGTATTCCTCTAAATATCTCTGGAACAATTGGAATAATAAAGATATATAACATAATGAATAACTTAAAAGTTCTGAAGGATTATCAATAAGATAATTATTTTGTAAAACTAACAGAAAATTTGATTACCCTGCATAAGATATGTTACAATTCCCACTACTGATTCATATATATTTAGAAAATTATTTTACTATTGGTTATTTCACACATAATACAAATAATACATGTTCACATGACTAAATTTTATATTTGCCTTATAATAGCAATGAATTTTGATACATTACCATTTAAATAGTAGTCTCTGACAAATCAATTTCATAGCAATTAATCCTTAAACTGCTAATTGACACTTGATAAGTGTGTTAATTGATATGAATAGCATGGTAGCTTGTATGTTAAAAGTCAAATGTGTTTCTTATAATTAAAATGTATTAATAATAAATTAATTACATATATAGGTCCTGCCATGTAATGTTAATTATATTAGATTCTTGTCTCAGAAACATGGAATATTCTTAATAAATGACTAAATACTAAAATTATTTTGCAGGTTATTTGTTTCTTTATGAATGTTTAGGTGTACCTAGATAATAGAAAAATTGTACACTATTTCTTTTTGTTAGATTATAGTCTTAAAAAATTTTATACTATCCACAATTCCTGCATTGATGATGTATGTATTTTATTTTATTTATTTAAAGAAAGGTAAACATAAAAACAACAGTAACACTAAAGAGAACATACTTGGGAACTCTCATCCACTCATCTAGCAACCACTTCCTTTTTATGAATAAAGAGGTAGAGTGGACAATTAACAAATTTTAACTAAGAAGAACAAGAAAAATTGTGATTTTAAAAGGGTAAAGTAAAGTAACAAGATGAAAAATATCAGTGACATCATGAGAAATATCATGAAAAATAAATTTTTGTGCAGCAGATTGGGAATATTATTCAATTAGTAAGTGCCCATCAATTGAAAAAGAAAATTATGGGGTGTGTGTGTATATAAATAATACATACACACACACACACACACACACACACGCAGAGCATAGAGTGCTACTCAGGCATAAAAAGGAATGAAATGATGTTATTTTCAGTCACTTGAATGGAACTGGAGACCACTTTCCTAAGTGAAGTATATTAGGAATGAAAAAACAGAGACCACATGCTTTCATTTATATGTGGGAGGTAAACAAAGAATATATATGGTCATAAAGAGAGTAATGGGTGTTGGAAACCAAGAAGGAGGAAGGATGGGGGGGAATAAGGGATAAAAACCTACCTATCAAATATAATGTGCACTATTCTGGTGATGGGTACCCTGAAATCCCTGACTTCAGCATAATACAACTGAACCATGTAACAAAAAACACAGTACCTCTAAATTTTTTAAAATTAAAAAAAATGGTTTGTTAGCTAAAAACACAAATTAAATCTGGGACTAAGAAAAGATTATACAAATTTCTACTGCATATATACTATAGATATAAATGAATAATGCCAATATTTTACAAACACTGGAAAGGAATATAAAAGAAAAAAACAGCACTCATGTTTTATCATGAGACTTATATAAATTTTCTATCAAAAGAAGACAAGGACCATCTCACTCAGAAAAATGGATGAAAAACTAAACCAAAATTTTGCACATTGAAATCATCATGGTGTAAGTTTTAAGAAAAGGAAAAAGCACAGTGATCAAGTTGAATTTATTATGAATACATCAGAAATTTACTAAAGTAAATATTTTTACTCTATTAAAATAATCCTGTTGATGTTAACATTTTTACAGCATAAATAAAGATGTATTTAGAATAAATTTTCAAAGTTCTTAAGTGATACATCTCGGATGTAGAGTCCAAGATCAATGCACTCCAAAGCTAACTGCTTATGGCACATTTTTACTCACATTTCATTTATTAAGAAATATATTAAAATGATTGAAACAATGTTTTGTTTTACTTTATTGTTAAAAGTGAAAATGATATTAAATGTAGTGATAATTGTCATAATTGTCTGAAATAGTATCAATCAAAAGAAATTCTAAGACCCAGAGGTGAAAATATTGAGGAGCAAAAAACCAAAAAGCTTAGTAGCAAATGCAAACTAACAATATGTAAAATGATATATTTTAGAAAGTATAGAAAAAGAAGAATTTTAAGAAGACACTCCAATGATGTTATACCCATCCTCAACATATTCTCAGTGGCCAAAAGTATTTTTGGATTTAGTAGATGAAAGGAAGAAAAAAAATTATATCTGCTGTTCCAGACTTAATTCCAAATGTGCTTGCATTTGTTTATGAAAAATTTAAAAAATCACAAATTTTTATTCCTGAAACTTAAGCCATCTGTGTCCCTAAGATGAAGAATAGAAGTATATCAGACAATAAAGACTGAAGTTTGCCTGCCAGTAGAAATTGAACATATACAGAATTCTATATATTTTTAATGTGGATCAAATTTTAAGCATTTTTTCAAAATAAAATTTTTATAGCCTGTCCTTTGGGGATATTTTCTATTAACAGACCTGATGGATATAATATATATGTGAATATATAACATAACTAATAAAATATGCACATGGTTTTACAAAGAAAAAATTAAAATAACATTATAAGATAATTAGTGGAATCTTAGAGTATCTGGGTTGTTGTTCATAGAAGTTTGTTGCTGCGAGTAACTGACTACATTAACATGTTTTCAAGAGGACAGTTGTCAATTCTTTTTATTCCTAAACATGTTATGTCGTTTTCCCATTGAGAAATTGAGTCTATTCCTTCCTATCTCTTGAATTGGTGCTTGATTAGGGGCTTATTTGACTAAGTGAATGTGGCAGGTAAGATGTTCTGGTCTAAATCATAAGAATTTTGCAGTTTCTACCTGGGCACTCTCTCTTGTATCCCTCAGAAGCTTTCTAAGAGGCCTTCATGCCTGGGAAAGAATACATAGAGAGACCCTGGCACCACACCAAGGGAAGAGTGTCCAATCTAAAATTTGAATTATTTAACATTTAAAGCTGCCAGTTCCTTCAAATAGGGGCGTGCATTTTTAAAGAGATTGTATTTGGCCTTTGCTTGCTGGTTGTAAGATAAAGTTTTGGAAATTTGTTGAGGGAAGTATGACTCTAAATGGTCATCACCAGCAAGAATCAATCATATGACAGATCAAATAAATAAAGTCATATCTGGACCTGAGGTGAAAACAACAATGAAGTAAGGTAGACTATGAATACACATAGCCAGGAAAGTGCCACATGAGGGATTCCTCGGATTCGTTGTATGATGTGGAGGTCCACTCAGCTTAAAGCTTCTAAATATGTTATCTGCATAGCTTGGCATTCAGGAATTGAGATTATTACATAATCAAAATACTAACAATTATAGTAATTCTAATGAGCCCCATTCTAAAATAGTGTCACTTCTGTTGCCAGAGGAAACAGTTATGCTTGAGAAATCTGAAACTCCTTTAATAAATATCATTGAATTGCTATATTGTGTAAGAATGCAAAGACAAATAATACATTTCCGTGCACCATATTGTAGTAGATGAATCAGCATTTATGTAAAATTTGCAAATCCATTGCTATAAGGTCAATGATACAGTGATGGTGAAAGAAAACCTTGATAAACCATGCTCTAGTAAGTCAAAAATAAATTTACAGACTAGGGAATAATTTAGCAGGATTCTGTGTGGAGAATAGGAGTTCAGCAGGTGGAAGAGAGGGGAGGGAATGCAGAAAGTTTCATAGGCTACCACAGATATAAATACATAGAATAAGAAAAGAATGTTACATACTCAGGGAAATATATGGGGATGGAATGCGTGAGATGTAGGCCTAGAGAGAATATTATCAGATGGTATATGAAAGGAAGTAGCCATTTAATCACTGGAGATCTCAACACTAAGGAAACTATTTTTTTTTAATGAAAGATAAAGTAGAAGAGAGTTCAAGAGTTAGGACCAGAATCCCAGACTCTGCTTTCCCATCTCAGTTCTGCCATTTGTCGTCTGGGTAACCATGCACAGGTTACCTAATAATTCAGAGTGGGAGTTTCCTTACTCCAAGACAGCCATGTGGTTGAATCAAGATAATCTATATAAAGCAATAGGAAAGTGCCTGGACCATAGTACATTCAATAAATTTTAGCCAGTGTTATAGGTGTTATTTGTATCCTATAACAAGGGTTTGTTTTTGTGATTGTTTTTGTATAAAGACAGAATTAACTCATGATCTGAAACAAGTGGTAGTACTCATGATAAAAGGAATAAAATTGAAGAATATTAAGTACAAATAAGACAACAGGATTAGTGAGCAACTGAATGTAGGTGTTGATGTGGTGGTCTTTATAATTAATTTTTATAGTTGTCTTCTTTCTTGGGTAATTGTTCCAATAGTGTTTATGCTATTTTAACCAAAATAGATAATATAGAATGAGAAAAAGCTCTGGGGAGAACTATAACGACTTATTTTGGGGATATTATATACATGTTTGACATACTTAAAAAATATATGTTTAATCTCAGGCAAAATTCATTTATGAGTTATGTAAGACAGGGCTTGGTTGAAACATTCTTTAAGGGAACTCATAGAGAAGGAGTAAAGAAAATGTTAAAAAATACCATTTAAAGTTTAGATGAAAAAAGAGACATGAAAAAGAGAAAAGAAAAGGAAGATGAGGTAGGAAATAGTGTTATCATAGAAACCAGAAGAATTTAAGAATTTCAAGTCAGAGAAAATGGTCAATAGTGACCAATGGCAAACAGAGATGAAGTAATATAGGAATCAGTAGTGTAACTTGATATGACCTGTTGAAAATAACTAATACCAATAAAAATCATTTAAGTTCTTTCTAGTTTCATTTTTCTCAGATACATAAAGTGTTAAAATCTGAAATAATCAATTTCAATCTGTCAGCTCACTTTAGTTTAATTTTGTTCTTTCTTACGTATCAGGAAGCAGATGCTATTTAATAGTTTACTCATATATTTAATTAATTTTAAATTGACAATTACGTGGTTTTCCAAAATGCAAAGCCACTTAGTGTAAGAGGGCATCCTTAGACAAAGATATTTTCCAACATATGTATTATGTCACGTGTTAGAGCTATAACTAACATTTATATGTTGTATAATTGTTAATATAAAAATAGATATAATGAGTTTTAATTTAAAAATGTATTAATACATTTTTAAGTTCACATAAGTTGCTATCACAACTTACATATTAATAAAATAATCATCTGAGGCTGCAATAGTTTACAATGATTTATTCAAATTCAAAATATTCTTTATTTTATATATTATTAAAATAAAATGATTTAAAGTATAGATAATGAGTAAATGCATTTTTTTTTTTTTTAGGAACTGTGACATATCAAAAAAGCAGAACACAGTTTTGAAATCAGCAGTTAGAATATAACTGGAGGGGGCATTTCACTTTTTAATGGAAAAATTGGTTTATCAATGCCTATAAGCGTTTCTAAATATAAACACAGAAGAAATTTATGTCACTCTCTATATAGATATAGCTATGTTTTTATATGACTTTATATAATTCCACCCCTTCTAAAAGTTGCCTTCAGTAATATCTGCAGCTTTATTTATTTCCATTGGTATAAATGAATTATATTTTATTTTAACTATAAAATGGAATTAAATTAAGTTAAATTTTAATAATACGATTAAAAACACAATGCAAAAATTATGCTTACTAATTTTGGCACTCTATTAATCAAAAAATAAAATGTGCCTGTAAACTACAATTTATTACTAAAAATGTTATTTTACATCTGCTTTGTGGTATAAGATTTAATCCTATATGAAACACATTAAGAAACCTCACACTAACTGTTGGAGTTCAGGGTCTATAATCTTGTCTGGTCTAGGTTCTTGGTGAGCTCTTGGCTGAAGAATGACCAGACACACCAAAGCAAGGTAAGCAGGAAACAAGGTTTATTGAGGAGAAAAAGATAGGATTACAGAGCAAGAGCAAGATACATACACCACAGAGGACAAATGGCCCAGGACCCCTTGTCACAACAAAAAGGCCTTGGTTATGGTCTGGGTTTTGCTTTATAGTGTCTGGATTGGACCTTCCTCGTGGCTCAGATGTCACTATGGAACAACTTTGATTGGACAGTTGGAAGTTATATGATCTGAGTCTTACTACCATGTGGATCCCCCATGAGCCTCTCTGAAAGCCAGGTATTCCAGGTCACTTTTCAGACTCTATTGTACCTCTGCTGCTTGGGCCATGGGCTAGAGAGTCCTCTGCATTCTTTTGTAGTTGGCACCCTAAATTCTGATTGGCAGATTTGTAGGGCATTCCCTCCTCCTCCAGGTGTGGCAATCTCCTGCTTGGTCCCCAGTAGGGGCCGGAGGTCCCTAGCTGTCTACCTAACATAACCATGGGTTAATACTAAAATTAACTGCATAATAAGACATGTAGCTAAAAATGATCTTATTTTATTTGTGACATCACTTGGAAAATATCACTATCCAAAGTGTTACATACATCTTTTACAAATATAAATCACTTTCAAAATTTAGGGAAAAAAATTCTTAACTTTTTGTGAGTCTGAAATAATTTAGTGAGCAATACATTTCATTTTAAGTATTATTCATATATAAGAAGTATTCTCATATGAAAATCACAGTAGTTCTACATGTAAGGTATTGAAATAAGGAATATTTCAGGGTATCTGAAATTTTGGTTTGAGATTTAATTTCACTCTCTTTTAAAAATCTTCAAATTAGATAGGCAAATAAGCTCTTTTTCTTAGAACATACTGATGGAGTTATTGCAAGGAGTGTTGCTTTTAGAAGGAATATTTGTTTTATGTTGTTAACAGATTTTAATGAAAGCAAAATTGCAAAACGCTACATAAAATGTAATCATCCTATAGTAAAGTGTTTCTTTTTTCCACTTCTCTACTTTGAAAGACAGAATGTTAACTAAACACTTCATTTTCTTTGTCTTTTAAGTTACAGTAAAAATTATATAATTGAAAGAGTAAAACTTGTGTACCTATAGTATTAATATCAAACTATTAATCAAGCAGAATGATCTGAATTTGGAATGGAGACCAGTATAAACACTTCCAAAATCACAAAGACAATTTACAAGAATATAACACATCTTTTATTTATACTTTGAATGAAAATGTACATAATCCTGTTCAAAAATTCTCAAAAGGACTACAAAGTCACATTTAAATTAACAGTAACAGTTTGAACAAGAAAAAAGGAATTATTACTATCTTAATTTTTTTCCATTAAAATATGTGAAAATATGCCTTCCATTAAACATCCTGAGCCTTAAGAAATTCTAAATTGCTTTCAACATACATCCCCATACTATTTGTATATAGTTCATAAAATATGATTTTGTTATTTGCAGTTTAGAACCATGATGACTAAATTTCTAATATGGTAAGATTCCTCTGATAACTACTTTCAGCATTTTTTATGTCTCATGTATAAATCAAGTTAGGGTGTATGTACCAAAATCTGGAAGACAAAGGGTAAAAAGGAGTTGGGTTGAATTATGAGTAATGAAAATATAAATATAAGGCAATTAAAGGAGAAAAATATATGTGTTATGCAATAAATAGCTGATGCCAAACTTAGTAAATGTGTTGAATAGGATATTTTAAAACAGAAGGTAAGATACTTTTGATAAGCTGAAACACTTTTGCAACTATACTGCATAAAATGTATAGTTTGAAAGTGCTTTGTGTGTTATATGTTTGGGTAAGACTTAAATATTGTGTTCTCCAAAAACAGTCCTTTATGCTGAATCAGTCTACTCAGATGATTTTTATCTTCTTAGTCATACACTTAGTCATGTCATGAATAAGGTCCAGAGAAAGTTGCCTAAATAGATGTCACATTTACATATAATTTTAATGATCTAAAAGGATTACACTAAGTCATGAACTTTGGATTTTCTTTTATATGACTTCTTTACATAGTCCTAAATTAAAATAATGTCATTCAGTTCCTTTAGACATTGCTATTCTGAAAAAGTACTTAAGCAAGACACATAGGCCATCTACAGAATTACAGATAAGTGTCAACCAAGTGGAAATGGAATACTCCTTCATCAAATTGCCCATCTTTTCCATCTTTTGAATAGTAATTGTACAGAAAACAAAGTTTTCGATCTCTGAGAAAAGTGAAATATATTTTAAAAGATTTACTGGCTTGAAAATCATATACTAGTGTAAAATTAAAATGACTTAAAATATAGATTAATGAAATGACACCAATATGTAGTGCTAGTGATTTTTGTAACACAAAACACTCGTTTTATTTACTGTCACAGAATTGAATACACGTATTTGTTTTAATGATATATTTCCATTGAAATTCTATGACAAAAGGTAAAATACCCAGAAACTGCAGTTAACATTTCAAACAGACTTAACTAAATAACCGGAAAATTACTTAAGATAAAACCAAATAAACGATTTGATTTTATACCATCGTAAATGACTATAATTTCCTAATGAAAGACATATTCTAATTACATCATTCTTTATGTACAAGATAAACTTCCATTTAGCACTTTGGAGTTAAGTAACACAGAACACCTGTGGTTTGAAATCTGAAATGATATATTGGGTTTCTATTGCCATTTTAATTTATTGTTTCTTCTTTCCAAAGCATGAAATACAAAGCATCAATACAGCATTCATACTGAGCTAAGATGCAATCATTTGAGGCTCAAGTGAAGGTCTCATCATGTTATTACAAGACTGTAAACAGCTTATTATGCACTAGAGCAGTATGGACACCTTTTAAAAAAGCTTTTAAATGGTAACCATGCTGAGCTCAAATGAGACAATTATGGATTTAAATGGATCTTGGTAGTAATAAGAGAATTATGAATATGTTGAACAATGAAACATAAAAGTCTTTCAAACAAGTGAAAATTTTGGAATGTGTATTTTGTTCCTAATATTATATTTATATGTCTTTTTATTTTATCAAAGTTAAAAAATATTTGATAGATCATTTCTCAAAGGGTTAGTATTGAAATGCATCATGATATTTTAAAGATAGCCTAAAATAACATGTATTGTTGATTAACTGCATAATCTTTTGGAATTGTATTATTTGGCACTAATGCTAAAGTTTGTGTATCTGCCATTGCGCAAGTAAAAATCTATTTTCCATTATTTACTGTGTTAGTATGGTAGAAAACATTCAAGCCTTCCACACCAGGAAAGGCTCTATCTAGAGTTTTGATTTTGCAACAAGGGAAAATGAGTTTTCGCTCATGTCCATGAACTTTCCATTTTTCCGTTGTCTTGGTTATTTAGTGCTACATAGGATTTTTTGCTATTTTCTGAAATACAGACTTCAGAATTCTACACACAGATATTACATAGTGTTCTTTAAGTGTACTCACTTCTGGTGCATGTAGCTACCTGAAAATTCAAATATAAATGTTTTCCAAAAGTTTCCCATCATAGTTAACTATTGTTCTCGTAATGATAGGCTCTATCTAATCATACAGGATCCTAAAGCTTTTTGAGAGTCAGGGAAGAATATTGGGGCTGTAGTCCAAAATATGTGGATTTCAGTACTTTCTCTTACTTCTCTGAGGGAGTTGATCTATTTAGGGCTTCCTTTCTTTTAAAGGATATGATTTTACTAGACTGAATTTTCTTTGAGTTCTTTTGATGGGCTAATATACAAAATATGTTTGAGTTGAGCTAATCTGTCAGAGGAAAAATAATCCATCTTTGGGATTTACTTTCTAATATTTTTCTTTTGTTTTAAGTACACGTGAAATGAAGTGTTTTATGAAAAGTTTTTGAAAAAGAATGTTCGAGGTGGGGATGGGTACATACACATTTAATGGGTGTGGTGCGCACTGTCTAGGGATGGACACACTTGAAGCTCTGACTCTGGTGGGGCAAAGGCAATAAACATAACCTAAACATTTGTATCCCTGTAGTATGCTGAAATAAAATAATAAAAAATAAAAATAAATAAATAAAAGGATATTCCAGCCCTTTATGGGAACATGAAAGGTATAAGCGGAGAGTTAAGAAATGAAGAAGATATGATGCTTAGGTGTGTTTCTCAGCAAAAGAGAAGAAGAGATTTTGGTTTGTGCTAACAATGAAAAGATCAGTAAAACAACAGACTTACTGCCCTAGGAATTTGATGTCACAAATGTAATGAACTTATATCCTGTGGGTAATTCAAAGAGCAGAGGAGTTCCTGGTTTACTCTTCACTTGGGTCTCTTGGGGGAGACTTCTGGGCAGACTGGTCCCAGGCAGCTATAGCACAGTTAACATGACCAGGCAGAAAGAAGGTCCCGTTTGTTCGTGTCAGTCTGTCTCAGTTCCTGTGTGGCAGAGATAGCACATGGACAGCCACTGGGCCTGTTGTCCTGGGGAATCAAGGAAGCAGAGTGAGAGCCTAAGCTAAATGCAAGAGAAGGAAGACATGCCACTTAAGATAGGAAACACCAGTGGCACCGTGAGAGTCAGATTAAACTCTGAGTAAAACAGGAAACTCTGATTTTTTTTAGCAAAAGATTCACTGATGATAACGGTGTAACACCTAGGTACATTACTACAACAGTCACATATCAGAGTTTACCAGGCAGCAGTGTGTACCCAGGTACCTGCATGAAGCCAAATCCTCCTCTTGCCTCCAAAATCAAGAGCTCACATAAGTCAGTTTCCCATTTGTCCAGATGCCATTAGGAGAAGATGAAAGACCTGAAAAACTATTATATATCTCAAACATACTTATTTAAGCCTAAATAGAATGAATTACCATATCAAAATAATTTTTATGCCCAGATTAGGACTGGATTTGTTCTTGTTTTCTCTCCACAAATCATGGTAGTCAGTGGCTCAACAGGTAGATCAGATGTATAAAAATAATAAAATTTCTAATTTATTTTTCCATTGAGTTGTAGTGTGAATAAAATTGCAGTGATGTTATTCATGAATCATATTTTTTTTTTAACTAAAGTGTAAGAAGTCATAGAAAAAGGTTCTGGGAGTTCCAATTTGCTGTATGTACCTTGCATTCTTTAGTCAAATAAGGGAAAACATTAATTATGCCAGGAGCAGAATTGCCCAGGAATGACCTTCGGTGGTCTGAACAACAGTACATTTTCCCAGCTGTGCCCAACTACCATTGCCAAGCAGGGGTGCTATCATGGGCAGGACTATGACAATCCACAGGCACCATGGCACCTAGTTCCTCAGGTGCATTGGAGCCAGAGTTCCCAGGCAACACCTATAAACAGCAGGGTCTCCAGCCTAAAGAATACAGCTACGCAGGCCATTTTTTCACATTCTAAGAAGGAAGACACAGAACAATGTGGGGTCCCCCCATGGAATCAAACCATGCCCAACTGCAGCTGAACCCCTGGCCCTGGCACACCAAGCCATTGGATGATGTGGAAACTGAGGAACTACATGATTCTTTGTCTTGCTGATTCTACCTTTGTGAGTTCACTCCTAACCCAGTAAATCCCACTCCTTAACCCATGTTTTCTGACTTTGTCAAAATCTTCCTGACTCCTGGTGCAACTGATGGCAGCTCTGAGGGGACCCACCCAGAACAAGACAGTTTAAACCTTAACTAATAAAAGAGTCCCTCTCCGTAGATGAATTACTGTTTCAGTCACAGAATTTTGCATATTTCCATTTGAAAAACAGTTCTTTGCAACTTTGCATCTGTTAGGCCTTATTTAAAAAATAGAAGGAATTTAGAAAGGAGAATGTTTTTAAATTAGTTAATTCTATAGCTCCTTTTATTCATTCTGTAACAGTGTTTACTGAGCACAATATTCCTAAAGGTAATTACTGCCTAGTGGAAGGTGTCCTGCTTCAGTGTGAAAATGATTTTTATTTTATAAAAATGAAGGAAGAACACACACTGAGAACATATGTATGATCACAAACACGAAAAAAATGTCCCCCTTTCCTTTCTTTGAATTCATTTCTTTGCATTTGTAGTTGTGGACTTGAGAATAACACGATATATTAACATTTTTACACAACAAATGAGACATTTTCATTATTGAAAAATCACATTACATCCATACTCTGAGCCTTATGCCTTCTCAATTTTGAGCCATGCACCTTGGGTTTTTATTACACCAGTTAAGAAAGTTTAAGTCTCTAAATTCCAGGGTGTAGAGGAAAAGGCCTGATGAATTAATGTTTGATTCAGGATTTGGTAAATTGTCTTGAATTAGGCAAGGACATTGCTCTGTTCCAGAAATGACCTGAGCTTACAGTCAAGGGTGTTGATGCATTTGCATTTTACTGACGTGGGTCAGGATAAAATGATAACATTAGCTGTGGTGTTCTCATGGTAACTATATATCAGTATCTAATCCAAATCTTTGTAATACCATACTACATTTTTTTTCAGGCTCACATAAAGTGTTTACAGAGCTCATATCAAAACCTTTAATTGAATGTTGTTTAAAAGATATTATCTATGTTAATAAGCATTACTAAAATATAAAGTCCAACTATTGATAAGGGAGGAAATGGATAAAAAGAATATGAAATGGTAAAATCTTTTTTTATAATTTTGTCAAATCATTGAAGTTAAAACAACAAAAAATTAGTTAAGATTCTTCAAACTAATGTTGAATGATGTCACTTTGCTTTAACGGCCCAATTTAAACTGATTTTCATTACTAAATTTGAAATCTGTATTCATTTCATGGTGTAGTATTAGAAGTACTATTTTAACATGCAGGATTATAAGATCTGAAATCAGGATTCTAAATCAGAAAATTGCTCTTTTATTATAAAATTTGAAAAATAAGTAGCGTTGTATAGTAATATAGGAAAAATATTTAATAAAATATAAAAATGTATTGAAATCACAAAATATAGTATACATTTTTAAACTTTTAACTTTTTTGCTTCAAATTTATTCCAGAATTGAATAAACAATAATAAAGCAAAGTCTTATTGAAATACAAATGTTTGTATTATCTGCTCTATAAATAAATAGCAATACACTAATCACTACAAACAAAATGTGTTTAGATATACTTTTCGTATAACAATTCATCTAAAAATAAACCTCAAAAAGAAAATTATTTTGTTGCCATTCAAATAACACATTTTTCAAAAAATCTTACTTTAATTAGTGTAGACATTTTAGTGGGATATCCAGAAAATGAAATAAATTGTATGAATTTTGCAAAAAATTTTGAATCTTTGCTATTGCATTCCTATAAGCAAGGTTTGGTGACGCCAAAATTATCAGCTGATATTCTGCTGTGCTTAGTGTTCATTTCTTAAATTGCACTTCATTCAGTTGGAAAATGCCTATCAGCACCGTGTTTCGTGACACACAGAAATACAAAATCAATTTTGCAAAGCTCATAGCTTAAAGATTTATTTGAATTCTTTAAACAATATGCATAATAATATTTTGAGCATTTTAAAAAGCTTTATTAAACTCAAGTACATTATTATTTTCACTAAAAATAACATTCAATTTCTTTCAAATTGATTTTGATCTTTGCCATCATGAGTTTTAAAGGAGAATTTTTAACCTAAAGGGATTAGTGAAAAAGAAAAAAGGATAAAATTATGACTGTCTAACCTCAAAAATATCTTCTTGACTAAAACATTTTAAAGTCAGCCATCATTCTTTAAAGATGTGAAAATAATTTCAGAGGAGAAGCTACGGTGTTTTAGTAGGATATCTTTTATATTTCATCAGTATTAGTAGTAATCTTTTTAAATCTAATTTAATTCTTCTGGCACTCATACACTCTCTAGTACTATATAATCTCAATTTTTTGAGGAAATAAAGTCACTAAAATAACTTTTATGTAAGTAATACAATTTATCATTGGAATCGTGGTATTGTTAATATAAAACAAAGACAGTAACTATAGCAATTCATGAATTTGAAGTGTTTCTTAACATTGATTTGTTGGCAAAAGAGGTGAGGTGGGTTTTGAAAATAAAGTATATAACATAGAGTGATGGTTATCCTATATAATATATAAATACACATTATATATTGGTAATATGTAAAGAGTTAGTATAAGAGAACTTTAACAAAGATAAAACAATAATCATTCCTTCTTATCATTTCTACTTGTTATCAATTTAAAATCCTAGCAAAAATATACCTTTTTATTGTATTGTATTTACATTATGCAGCAAGAATAAATAAAAAGGAGAATTTAAGAAAATGAACATAATCCAATTAGGTACTCACAACTTTATATTTTGTTATTTTTTTGCACTTTATTGTAAATGGCTTCAAAATTGAAAAGATCATTCACCTTAATTATTAATATTACTGTCAGTGCTTATTAAAGCATCTAGGTCAGACATTGAATATCTGGATTTTTAGTTAACAAAGGCAACAACCAGCATTTCCAGTTGCTATGTATGTGAGCTAAAGGTCTCTAAAACTGCAAATCTTTGCACTTTATCACAGATAGAGATATTTTTCTCAGCAAAATGTACTTTGCAGCAGTTTTATGCTCACTTTTGATTATAGTGTCCATCATTTCAATGTCATAAATATTCAAAAAGGAAATGTACAATACAATTTAGTATTTTTAGTGTATAATTCTTAAAATTTGACAACATATAACTAACATTAGAATGGAGGTATAAACCAGTTTCGTCACCCTCAAAGATCCCCACATGCTGCTTATGATAAAAAAACCTGTGCTCTTGCCCTACCAGGGTAAGCACTGACCTGTCCTCTTTCCCTGTACTTTTGCTTCTTCCAGTATGTCATAGAAATGGAGTAATAATCTATGTAGTTTTGTGAATTTAACTCAGTTTATTGCATTTGCAATTTATCCATATTGTTTGAATCAGTACTGTTCCTTTTTAGTGCTAAATTTTATTCCATGTATAAAGATACCACAGTTTATTTATTCATTCACAAAAAGAGGAAATTTGAGTTTGTTTTCCTTTGGGGGCAATGATAACACTATTATTAGAATGTGTGTACAATTTTCATGTATCTTGGGATAGCTGGGACGTATGACAAATCTGTTTAACTTCATAAAAACTGCCAAACTGTATTTCAAAGAGCCTATGACATTTTTTATTCCCATCAGTAATTTATAAGTGTTTAGTTGCTTTGGGCATCTTAGCTAGCACTTAGGTTCATTAATGATATGTATACTAAATTACTGCATATGACTTGTACATATACTTTCATACATATATTACAATATGTAATACATAAATAAATAGGTAAATATATAATATGTAGATACATATTCTAAATATTTTAGTCAGTCAAACAAGTTTGAAGTAGTATTTGGGGGAAATTTTAATTTTAATTTTCTCATCTAACAATCATGAAAATCTCTGCACATGTTTATTTGCCATTCTTAGGTGGTCTTTCGTGAAATGCCTCCTCAGAACTTTTGCCCGCTTTTTTTTAATGATTTAGTTATATTTTAGTTTTGTGGGTTGTTTACATGTTATGGATACATATAACAGAATTGTTTTATCAAATAGATGTCTCACAAATAACTTTACTCAGTCTGTGGCTTGTATTTTCATATTCTTAAGAGTATATTTTGAAGAGCGGAAGTTTTTAATTTTGACCAACTCAAATATGTATCAAATTTTTGCTTGGATTATGTTTTTTCTTTCATATCTAATAAATTGTAATCTGAAGCCACACCATTTTTTGAAGATGTTTTCCTTTCAGAATATGTACGTTTTAGATTTTACATTAGGTCTATAATCAATTTTGAATTGAATTTTGAAGGAGAAGCCAAGTATGAATTGGGACTTTTCTACATATTAATGTCTAATGATTGATTCCAGCATCATTTGCTGAAAGGCTATCTTTTCTCCATTAAATTGCCTTTGTGACTTTACTGAAAAATCAATTTACCACATATGTGTGGGTTCTGTTTTTGGACTCTAGTGTATTCCATTTTCTTGAAAATATTTAAACTTTCCTCAATATCACATTATCCTGGTCACAGAAACTATAGAAAGTCTGGAAATCAGGTAGCTAGAATCCTCCCATTTTTCCTAACATGGTTGGTGAGTTTAGTCCTTTGAATTTCTACATAATTTTCGAAAAAGCTTGTCTATTTCTAAAGAAAAAAAAATCCTAGGATTTTTATTGGAATTGCCTTGAATCTATAGATGAATTTGTGAAGAATTAGCAAGTTAACACATAACAGTCTTTCAGTTCTGTCCATTTTTTAAATTGTGCTACTGTTTTATCATTGTTTGTAGTTTCCTTCCTCATATATCTTTCATTTACTTTGTTAGACTCATATCTATATGTTTTCTGTTTCTTGATACAATTCTATATGATATTTATTTTTATGTTTATTTCCAACTGTTCATTGCTGTTGTAGATAAATCAGCTGGATGTTTGAATCCTTAATCTTTGAATTCTGTTACATTGCTAATTCACATATTAGTGCTAATAGATTCTAGTAGCTCTTTTGATAGATTCTTTGGGATTTCCAACATAAACAATCATGTCATCTGAGAAGACAGACAGTTTTTAATTAATTCTTTTGGATCTGTATATTGCCTTTTATTTATTTATTTTGTTTTCTCACATTGACTAGAACCTCTATTAGAATATTGAATAGGGGTGGTGAGAGCAGGTTTATTTGCCTTATTTATAAGCATAAGAAATGCACTTAGCTGTTCACCACCAACAACATAAAGAGTAAGTTGTATTTTTCTGGAGATAGCCCTTGTCATATTATAGAAGTCTTCTTCAAATTCTAGTTCTCTGTTTTGTGTTTTATCAAGAATTATATTTAAATTTTTAAATTTGATTTTCTGGTTCAATTCAGTTGATCATATAGATTTTTTTCTTTAGTCCACTCATATGGTGAATTACAATTATTAATTTTTGAACATTGAAACAACTTTGAATTTCCAAAAAAAATCCCAATTTGATCATAATGTATTAACATTTTCATATATATCTTAATTGTTTTGTTATTTAAAAAACATTTTGCATCCATGTTCAAGAGACATATTGGTCTCTGTTTTTGTTGTTGTTTTTCCCCTATAAATGCCTTTGTCTGTGTTTAAATTAGAATAATTATAGAGGACTAAAATTTAGTTCAGATGTTAAGTCTGATGGTGCCATACCCACACACAAACAGCCCATGAAAAGTTTCATTATTACCATTATGAGGCTTACTTAGAACAGGGGAGACTTCTCAGGCTTATCTGAAAATATCTGAAGAAGAAAATAAAGGAGATTGGCTTGGGGTTTTTATTGCAGTTAGGAGATGGGACTGGATAAGGTTTTCTGCAGAAAGATCGAAGTTTGCATGGTTTTGGCTTCCTGCTGGTGCCTAACCAGGAAGTTCTGGGCCTTATCACCAGCTTGCCCAGATGTGGGACGAAAGGGAAAGAGACAGGTTGTGGCATAAAAGCTATCCGCAGTCAAACATCAAAAATGGAGTCAAACTCTTTACTGTAGTAATGTTGGCATGATAAAAAGAGTTGGGAAGTATTCCTTTCTGTGAAATTTTCTGGAAGAGTTTGTGTAGAATCAGAATGATTTCTCCCATACATATTGATTTGAAATCACCAAGGAAGCCTGCTTGTAATATAGTTTTGTTTGTCAGCAGGTTTTAAGAATGAATTTAGTAATATTTAATAGAATAATAATCAGATCTTTAATTTGCCTGTAGTGATTTTTGCATATCACTGTGCATACACACACAAATTCTAATATTTTATGATTGTGCACATACTGCTATTCATAGTACATTTTTATAACTTTCTGTTGTCTTTAGGGTCAGTAATGATATCGACACATAGAGCCATACTCTGGGATGTACCCAAGGACAGGGTGGGCTGTAGGGTAAAGCTCATATATGGGTAAGGTTAAGCTGGGTAAGGTTAGCTAGGTTTCATAGGCTCCGGGTGGATTGGTTAATTTGAATAATTTCTTGGGCTTCAGGGCTCCAGTCTAAATATGAAAAAATCAGACAATTTCTAATATGGGATCATCCTACAAAATATCTGCCTAGTACTCCTAAATTCTGTCAGTATTATCAAAAACAAGGTAAGTCTAAGAAATTTTGACAGCCAAGAGTTGTTAGCCTGAGACATGATTACTAACCATAATGTGATATCCCGGATGGGATCCTAGAACTGAACAAGAATATTAGGTAAAAATTGTGGAAGTAGATTCTGAGAGCTATAAAATAATCAAGTGTTTATTTTTAATGTATGAGAAAATAAGTATTTTTAGAATTTGTTAAGGAAAAATACATTTTTCTAATGGCAAACTTAAAATGTTATTAATGTAATTTCTTAATTATTTCTTAATGTTATTTCTATTATAAAAAAGCTACTTAAAAAAACTCTTTTCTTTTTTAAATCACACTAAAAGGATATATTTGAACCACTGCACAAAGGTATTTGAAGTAAGATAATAAAGAAACTTAAAAATGAGTATTTTCTCTATTATTCTCTCATGTTAAATATTATAATTTTAGCTGCAAAGATATTGAAATCTATCTGAAAATAATGTTAGTACATGTTAGTACAATCCTTGCCATGGTCCTTGCCTTAGATCATGACAGGTACAGCTTAGATTCATACAGAGGTTGAATGTTGGTAAGTTCCCACAAATATGTTCAAAGGAAGGTTGGTGGGTGATTTTGTATCCAACTGTATATTACAGGTGGCATTGGTGTCCAAATGCATTATACTCTGCAGTGGTTTTATAATTTTAATTAATGCTATCTTTTCTTCTAAATATACCAATTTTGGAGATAAATACCCAGCCATAATCAAATGTGTCACAGTTGTGCCCCACATAACAACGTTTCTGTCAACATCAGGCCAGATCACATATACAACAGCGGTTTCATAAGACTATAATGGAGCTGGACTATTCCTGTTGCCTAGAGACATCATAATTGTCATGTGATAGATAATGAAACGCGTTACCTTTTTTTATTTATATATGTTTAGATACACAAAAACCACTGTTACAACTGGCTACAGTAACATGCTGTACAGGTTTGTTGCCTAGAAACAATAGGTTATACAATATAGCCTAGGGATGTAGTAGGCTATACTGTCTAGGTTTGTGGAAGTCCACTCTATGATGTTCACATAATGACGAAATTACATCACCACGCATTTTTCAGAATATATCCCCCTGGTTAAGCAATTCATGACTGTATTGAGAATCATGTGGAAGTAAAAATATCCTGTAGTTACTTTACCAATTTAAATGGATTTTCTGTATTGCACATAATAGTTTTGCCTAATTAAAACGAAACAAATGCAAAATTTAAACTATATTATTTGCCATGAAAAAAGTGTATCAGTGTACAACTTGGGAATTGATCTATAAAAGTAAATCTGAGTAATTCAAGCTGGGCTTTTTATGTCTTATAATTTCTTATTTAGTTTATAAAACAGAAAATAATTTAATGTAGATGCATTATCCTTTATCATAATTAGCAAGTCAGAATCACTAATACATACTCTCCTTCAGGTTTCCAAATAATTCTAGATTATCTGCAGTAGAAAAAATATTTGGAGGGAGCATTTTGTAAAACTGAACCAGTTTGTATGTTATGAAACTGACACCCACTTCCATATGTTCATGTTAATTAATTTTCCAAGTGTTAGTTTGCTATCATGTAGACAAATCCATAAAAGAGCATAGACCACTCCATCCCCAAGACAGTGAATGACAAAGCTCTGGCAGCAGATGGTGACTAGGTCATTCCTTTTTCCATCGGGGATTATACCTGACTAGATTAGAAAATATGGAAGTACCATAAAAAATATCATCTATTCTCTAAGCTCTGATTTGACTGCCCAGCTCAGAGCAATATTTAGAAATGCTCACACGAAGTTAAATAAATGGCTAAAGATGACAGGGGCAATCAGTACATTAGCCATCGGACATTTTTAATTGTTTTAACTAATGTTACCTTTGAATTTTATATCATATTTTAGGTGGGCCACCTGATGAAAATCAGACTTTTATCCTAATATTGAGAATAAAAATCACCCGGAATCTTATCAAAGTTTAGGTTCCAAATAAATAATTCTTCCAGGTCTCAGCAGAGCTAACAAGGTTGGTCTGGGGAGGGTAGAGACTTACAGAAATTGTTAATAGTTAATCTGTAACATGACTCACAGAATAAATATGAGAGTTCTGTATGAACCTTGATCACCTAGATTGGTAGTCAAAATTACTTCTCTAAACATACAAAGTTAGCACAGCAAAATGTTTATTTATGTCTACTTACTCTGAAATGTAGTAGCAAGTAAAGGGTAAACTGATATCACTCGTATTACGTATAATAACTGAAGGTAAAATGATTTTATGACCCAATATCATTGAAAATGGCAGTAATTTAAATGTAGCATGCATTGAATATTTGCTGGCTAGATTGAGAAGAGTTAGGTTCCACACATGGTTAATTGGTAATTCATATAGATAACATTCATGCATTAACTTTCTTCTTTCTCTGTTGGGGTTTTAAAAAGTTAAATATGTTATTTTTATTGATATAATTTTTTCATTGAAGTCCTTAAATATGTTATATTTTCTTCTTGTCAACCTTCAATCCCTGCTGTATCATTTGTTGTTATTTTGTTTGGTCTGATTTGATTCACTTGTTGAAAGTCTTAGCTATTAGTTTCCCTGGTAGATTGCTCGTTAAAATGATTTCTATTATTTAGCAGGAAAGCTAAACTTCACAGTTTAAAAATAAAGGGTGGAGATAATGCTGAGACGTAGAACGGAATAACCTATTTTTGAAGATGTAGCTTCCATTAATATTAAAATATACAAAGTATTTAGTTTATTATTTGTAAATCTTCACACACTATATCTCTTTATAAAGTCATCATGAGCAAAATACAAAGCTAGAAATGTGCCCTGAAAGATAGAATTTTTAAAAAATTGTATATATGGACCTATAAAGAGACTGGTTTGATTTAGGAAACTACAATTCTAAATCAAAGGTCCTAAATAAGAGAACCATGCTACATAATACTATGCTAGTGTTTAAATATTAAGTAAAGCCTGATTCATAGATTTTATTAACTAATGAATCTATTTTGTTTTATATCATTTAAGAGTATGACACAAGGAGGAATATTTTTGCAACTGAAACTAAAATTCAGTGAAAAATAATCACATAAATATCAATACATCATATCATCACATGCAGCTTCTTTGAATTTTATTTTACTTTGTTTATAACTGGACAAAAATGAAAGTATTAAGAATTATAGAAAAATAAAAAAATATATACTTAAATAAGAAAGCAGATAAACAAATTTACATATGACCCTTTCTCTCTCTTATCTCTCTTACACTCTTCCTCTTTTCATTTGGTTCTATCCAATTTATTTCAGAATTAAAATATAGAGCAATTGTAATGATTAAAATTTAATTAAAAGTAAGCCAAATTATACCTTAATAAATGTTCTGATTTGTAAAATCTATTCATCAGTCATCTGAAAATATTTTAAAGATACCTTGCATACACATACACACCCACATCTTAGTTACTAGATTATAAATGTATTTATTCAATAAGTATTATTATTTATATGTACTAAAACTAAAAAATGAGGTGGCTTATCATTAACTTCTCACTCCACAATATAGAGATTTAAATGAGACTAAATATTTCAGAAAATATAATTTTGAAGCAACAATCTGATCCTTGTTAGATGAATTTCAGCAGGTCACAAAACCAGAAATATACATACTAAATGAAAAGATTTGTTGTTTTTAATGTCAAAGGACATGATACCCTGTTCAAATCTTGTCTCAGGAGCTAGTTTTTACTGTTGTAAAGTATTTTTTAGTATATGCAATGGTCTTTTTTATGCTGAAGCTACAGCTTTGTTTAATTATAAATTCACATAATTTTTCAACAATTTTCCAAATATATTACCTCTTAAAGGCTATGTCCTGGTAGTATACATGTAGTTAGCGTATTATAGTTACAATTTATATGCCTAGTACTAAAGTTATTGTATTTAAACCATATTTCAAAATGAAATAAGTTTAAACTGAAATATTTCACATATATAGATCTACTAATATTAATTTGTTAGACTTAGATAAAATATAGATTTGAATAATAAAGACTATTGTATTACAGTAGAAAACTGATGTTTATTTAAGCTATTTAAATTCTACCACAGATTTTACTTGACTTTATTCCTTAGAGCTGTCACAGATTTCATTTTATTGTTCTGTGCTATGATAGATGTAAAAGCCTAATCCATGAAGGAGCAATAAAAGAATATTTCCCCTTTTTTAAAAAAAAAATGAGAAGATTATTACTGGAATACAAATGTTTTTGGTTACAAGGATCACTTTGTAATGCTTTTGTCAGGATGGTAAGTGTGTCTGTCACATACATACTGTTCATTGAGCCAGTTAGGTAGGTTTTTGCCAATCCCTTCTGTTCCACTTCTCCCTGATCCACTTCCATTGAGTTATACTTTCCTCTAAGGACATGCCTGCTCATCGGTTAGTTCCTATTTAGTAGTGAGTACATGTAGTGTTTGTTTTTCCATTCTTTGGATACATCACTTAGGATAATGGTCTCCAGTTCCATCCAAATTACTGCAAGAGGCATTAATCCATCCTTTTTTTATGGCTGAGCAGTACTCCATATTTTATATATATATATATATATATATACCACAATTTGCTAATACACTCATGAATTGATGGGCACTTGGGTTAATTCCATATCATTGCAATTGTGAATTGTGCTCCAATAAACACTCAAGTGCAGGTCTCTTTTGATAAAATTAGGTCTTTTCCTTCTGGTACATACCCAGTAGTGGGATTGCTGGATAGAATGGTAGCTCTACTTCTAGTTCATTGAGGAATCTCTGTACTATTTTTCATAGAGGTGGTAGTAATTTGCAGTCCTACCAACAGTGTATAAGAATTCCTTTCTCTCCATATCTAAGCCAGCATCTATTGTTTTTGGACTTTTTAATAAAACCCATTCTGACAGAGGTAAGGTAAAATCTCATGTGTATTTAATTTGCATATCCCAGATAATTAGTGATGTTTGGCTTTTTTTCATATGTTTATTGGCTATTTGTCTATCTTCTTTTGAAAAACTTCTGTTCATGTTCTTTGCTCACTTTTTAATGGGGTTGTTTGATTTTTTCTTACTGATTTGCTTGAGTTCTTTGCAGATTCTGATTATTACCCCTTCATCAGGTGTATAGCTTCACATATTTTCTCCCATTGTGCAGGTTGTCTGTTTGCTCTCATGATTATTTTCTTGGCTGTGCAAAAGCTTTTTAATTTAATCAAATCCCATTTATTTATTTTTGTTGTTGCTATGATTGCCTGCCATTGGAGTCTTTGTCATAAATTCTTTGCCTAGGCTAATATCTAGAACAGTTTTTCCAACATTTTTTTCTAGAATTTTTAAACTTTCATGTCTTACATTTAAGTCTTTTATCCATCTTGAATTAATTTTTGTGAGTGGTGAGAGATATGGATCCTATTTCATTCTACTGAATGTGGCTATCCGATTCTCCCAGTACCATTTTTTGAATAGAGCTTCTTTTCTCTGGTATATATTATTGTCTGTTATGTCAAAGATCAGTTGGCTGTCTGTGGATGGTTTTATGTCTGGGGTTTCTATTCTGTTCCATTGGTCTATGTGTTTATTTTTGTGCCAATACTATGATGTTTTGATTGCTATAGCCTTGTAGTATAGTTTGAAGTCTGGTAATATGATGACTCCAGATTTGTTTCTTTTGTTTAAGATTATTTTGGCTAATCAGGCTCTTTTCTGGTTCCAAACAAAGAATAGAATTATTTTTTCTAGATCTGAGAAATATGACATTGGTATTTTGATGGGGACTGAGTGGAATCTGTAAATCACTTTGGGAAGTATAGACATTTTAACAATGTTGATTCTATCAATCCATGCGCATGATGTTTTCCCATTTGTATCGTCTGTGATTTCTTTCCTCAGTGTTTTGTAGAGATCTTTCACTTTATGATTAAGTATAGTCTGAAGTATTTTGTTTTCTCTGTGAATGGTGTTGAATCTTTGATTTGACTCTCAGCTTGACTATTATTTGTTGTATAGGAATGCTACTGATTTGTGCGCATTGATTTTGTAATCTGAGACTTTGCTGAATTTATTTATCAATTCTAGGAGTCTCTTGGTGGTGTCTTTGGGGTTTTCTAGATGTGAGATCATATCATTAGCAAAAAGGAGTACTTTGAACTCCTTTTTCCCAATGGATACTCTCAATTTCTTTCTGCTGATTCATTGCTCTGGCTAGGACTTCTAAAACTATTTTGAACAGAAGTTGTAACAGTGGGCATCCTTGTCTTGTTCCAGTTCTTAGTGGGAATGCTTTCAACTTTTCACAATTCAGTATGATGTTGGCTGAGGGTTTGTCATATAATTGTGAGATATGTTCCCTCTATGCCAAGTTTGTGGTGAGTTTTTATCATGAAAGGTGGTGAATTTTGTTGAATGCTTTTTCTGCATCTACTGAGATGATCATATGAGCTTTGTTTTTCTTTTGTTTATGTGGTAAATCACATTTATTGATTTATGTATGTTAAACCATCCTTGCATCCCTGGGATGAAGCCCACTTATATTTTGATGTGCTGTTGAATTCAGTTTGCTAGTATTTTACTGGGACTTTTTACATCTATATTCATAAAGGATTGTCTATAGTTTTCTTTTTCTGTTGTGTTCTTTCCTAACTTTGGTATCAAGGTGATACTGGCTTAGTAGAATGAGTTGGAGAGGATTACCTCCTTCTCAATATTATGGAATAACTTTTATAGTATGGGTATAAACATTTATTATAAGTCTGATAAAACTCAGCTGTGAATCCATCCAGTCTGAAGCTTTTTTTGTTGTTAGAAGATTTGTATTGCTGCTTCAATCTCATTGCTCATTATTGGTCCATTCAGCAGTCCTATTTCTTCCTGACTGAGTCTTGGGAGGTTGTTTCTAGGAATTTGTCCATTTCCTCTACAATTTGAGTTTATGTGCATAGAGATTTTCATAATATTCAGAGATGATATTTTATATTTCTGCGGTATTAGTTGTAAGACAGAAATATGACAAATTAACAATCTAATGACAAGTCTCAAGGAACTAGAAAAGGAAGAGCAAACCAATCCCAAACCCAGTGTAAGAAAAGAATTAACTAAGGTCAGAGAAGAACTAAATGAAAGTGAAGACAAGAAAATCATACAGAAGATCAATGAATCAAAAAGTTGGTTCTTTGAAAAGATAAATAAAATTGACAGTCCTCTTGCTAGATTAACCAGGAACAGAAGAGAAATGACCCAAGTAAGCTCAATTAGAAATGAAAAAGAATATTTTCTTGATTGTGAAAAAACAACTATAGCTCAATTTGGCTATCTTCTTTATGTTGGATTTTTACAAAAATTTAAATAAAACTTCTCTGATCTAATTTTTAGGATTTGAGTATACTGCCAAATTCAATGAACTCATGAGAATTTATATTTGTTCAGTTTGAACAAAATATTCTGACTACCGTTATAAACATGCATGATTATAATTAGAAGTTTTATCTACGAAGTAATAAAATAATATACATTACTGATGTTACTGTGGGGTGTAAAATAACCTATGAGACCTCTCCGCATTAACATAGATATAGCTCTTTGAATATGTGATGTACCTCAAGAATATGTGATTTATTAATAGATTGTGCTTGTAAATGATTTGGTTCTGTTTTCTTGAATTAAAGAGCAGGTTTTTGGGGCTCTGAAAAGCTTATGCTTCTCCTATAATTATCTAAGAAGACTGCAGTGATATTTCACATCAGCTGTTCTACATACAATAAGATATAAATTATTATGGTGGTGATAACTAATTTTTCTGCATTATTATGATATACCACTTCTCATTAATTTCTAAAAGCAATAGCATGATTTTAAATTATATTTTATGCTTTGACAATGATAGATCATGTTCAAACGATAGTCTTAATTATTATAAGTGTTATTTTATAGTTTTTTGTGCCTAATTTTCAAATATACTCCATATGCGTTCTGTTATTATGGATATTACTTTTAATGATGTTATTTTTCCCATGAGCATTTATGGAAAGATTTAACATTGTAATAAATGTATATAATTTTTACATCATCAAATAATATGAATCATGACAATAATTTACTTATGTAAATCCTTTTAGATTAGCTTGTGAGGGTCATTGAGTGACAAAGACATAATAGCAAAAAACTTTTTGATTTTGAGCTCTAACTGCAGAAGAACAGCTTGGGTGACTACTATGCAATCCATGAAAAACTAAGTTCACTAAATAAGATGGAAATTTTATGATAAATCCACATGCTAACTTTTGGAATTATTTCAGTATTTTCATACTTCTTTTGTCTTCACATATGCATGAAGTTGTTATGTATTTCTTTAAAAATATCTCACACATTTGTTCTTAAGAAAAATAAATTCCGTCATTTGTGGTTATCATCACTTTACATTATAAATGTCTAATATCCTTCAAGAATTCAAGTGTTTTTCATCTACTTGATTGGCATCTTATCCTTCAACGTATTACAAAGAAAGCAACAAAAATAATTTACATGACCAAATCTTTGGTGAAATCTTAAATACTCTCTTCTTATTGTTACTTTTACTTATCTCTTTGTATTTGCTATAGGAAGAATATCAGCCAGAAATTCAAGTTGTCTTCAGTTATAGCTACCAATCTAATCTAGTGTGTTGACTAGTCCAGTAAAGAAGAGCAACCCACTCAGACTCCGTATGGTGTCTAGTATGTTACATAATATGCGAATTCTTCTAGACTATATATAAGTGACTCTTAAATTAAGTTTTTAATTTGCATATCCACTTATTTGTTTAAGAAAGCATATTATGGCCTCTAGTGGTACAGAAAGAAACATCAATGCTTACATATTCAAATCAATAACAATAAAAATTATTTTTAAATAAAAAATTGAAGCTCATGCACATGTTGCAATTTTTTAAATGTTTATTCTCAAAGCATTTACATGTACAAAACAGTAAAATACACATAATTGTCATATGTATATAATGAATACTTCAGTATATAAAGATATTTAATATATTTCACCAGAAAGCTTGGCAATTTAAGAACTTTTTGAAATATATTCACATTTTACAGAATTTTTTGAAAGCTGCATTTGTGAACAATCAAAAGAGTAATAACTATAATGATAGCTAATATTAATTGAGAATGTATTGTGTGCCAAGTACTGTGTTGTTTTACATATAGTACTAATTTTAACCTTACAACAACCAGTTCAATTCAAATTATTGTAAATTATACTGTATAAAAAAGGAAGCTAAGCATTCAGGAATTTACCCATTTAGGTCAAAATCCCATACTATAAGGGCAGAAGTAGCTTTTGCACTCAGGTTTTCTATTTTCTGACTCTAGACCCTCAACAGGTATTTTATAGCAAAACTCAATATAATGACATGACTATCAAATATATAATAGAATATAACTAACTCATCAATTAAAATTGTGACAATATTTTATGGCAATAAAATAAAATTTTATTAGAATTTTTAGTAATATGAAAAGTAAATGCAATTTTTGAAACATTATAATTCTTAAAATATATTTCTTATTGTCCTTCCAATATATATCATATAGTCTCTATTTTAAACTACTTTTTGAAAATGCAGACTTTATTTTTTTAATTTTTCTATTAGAATTAATAGCTGACATAATCTATTAGAACACAGAAAATACAAACATTAAAAGCAGAGATTTTGTTGCTTCCTTATCTAGGAGACTGAATTATTTTAACAACTGAATATTGTAAGCAAAACAAATTTATGCCCATTTTCTTAGAAATTTTCTTTGGAATAACTAGAAAGAGAATCTGATTTGTTTGTAACTTTCTAATTCTCCCTTAAAAAAGACTCTTTTCCACTTTGTGCTATTTGTCATTTTTATTCACTTTCCCTGACCACCCCACCAGAATTCCTAGCTCCTGTTTAGGAAGTAGCCAGCCTACTTTGGTGAAATTCCCAAATCTCCAATTTGTTTTCATTTTGGCTTTAAATGGTCTCATCCTGTGCCCTCAGTTCTCTCTTGTATAAAGGGAAAATAACATTGCAGGACTGACAATTCTATAAATCATTTCCTTAATATTTATAACTTATTTTGAAGATCCATAAAATAACTATCCTATCACATAAACATAAATAAATACATATTGTAGGCATGTGTATTTTCCTTTGATACATGCATTTTGCTGCATTATAAGTTGGTTTGGTTTTCATTAGAGTAGTGGTTAGGGGCACACATGGGATGGAGTAGAAGGCAGAGTATACACATTATTTTGAGAGATTAATTTAATGTTTTGTTTTATTACACTTACAGGTTATCAAAGGGCCACTGAGGAAAAAAAAGATATGCTGTTAAACTGAATAGAGATAGCCTTCACTGGAGGAGCTGTCATCAGCAGCCTTCCTTATAGCAGTGATGATAATGTGAAATGTGATATCTTAATAACCATCTCAATTGGCTATTAAAATGAAGCTTTGCACATTAAAATTACTATGCTACTCTTGCAGAAATACTCAGGAAATAGGCCATCCCTTGACAGTTTTCTGCAGTTTACTGGTAGCCTCTGACTTTAGCATGCATTCTCACCTATTAAAAAATCCTGCTTTGAAAAAAAAAAAATCCTCCCTTAGTCTCATTCTCTATCTATCTATCTATCTATCTATCTATCTATCTATCTATCTATCTATCATCTATGTATCATCTGTCATATATGTATGTCTCATATATTTATTAGTCTAGTTTTATATATGCTTAAATGTATACATGTTAACTTTAATAAAACTTTTTAAATCATGGATCATTGTAGTTGCCTTGAAGAGACAAAGAAATCAGTAACATTATAGTAGTCTGTATACATTATGCTGGAATTCAGAATATTAAAGAAAGTTATTTTGAAAAAGTATATTAAGAAGGTTATTTTGCTCTTATAATGTGGTAAGATATGGCTAATATTTCTGAATTATAATTACCTACAACACAGACCGACATGAATTTGAAGATATTATTAGACTATAATCATTTAGGTAGATAGTTAGGATCTCAGGCTCTTCTAGGGACAAGGGTGCCCTGCTTCGGTGTTATCTCAAGCAATTTGCTCCACCTGGGAACAAGGATAAGGCCGAGCACTCCATCGTGATGTTGCCCCACCCTTAATCCTATTCCAGGCAACTGCTGCACCTGGGGAAGGAGGGAATGCCTTATCAACGTGGGAATTCCCCTGCCCGGGCATGTTAGGATTTGGAAAGTGACCTAGAGTAACCTAAGGATAATTATTAACTTAAATCTTCATTGTGGTTCACTGCCTCCAGGTGGGCCTTCTTAGTGGGAGCTCCTATAGGCAGATGGAGTTTTTGAGGACACCTGTTGATCTTTGGTGATATCCCACACCTGCCAAGAGCCCTGCCCCACACTGGGTCAATAAAAGGAAACAATCCAATAATTCAGAGAGAGTGAGGGAGGGAGAGAGTCAGTCAGTCGGTTAGTCGGTTGATCTGTCTGTCTGTCTGTCTCCACTTGCGGTGACAGACCTGTTTTGTTCTACAATAAAGAGCTGCTCATATGAATTTCTTCCTGCCTGACGTTATTCTGTTTCCTTTGCCCTGCTGGTGATTTTTCCAAGCAAGAAGTTAGAGGACCAACATAATAGGTCTGGACTGGATGCTTTGGTATGTCTTGTCATTCTTTGGCCAAGAGCACACCAGGAACTGAGGGTGGACTGCTACCCTGACGGCTTCTCTCGCTTCCAAATCTCTCATCTTTAAGTGCAACAATATCTTGGAAATCAAATTTTTTTCCAATATTTTCAGACAGATATCATTAACTGTATTTTATAGTTTATGTTGCACATAATATTAAATTAAGTCAGAGAATAATACTTATTTTTTCTAATGTCTACTCAAAAATTATAGATGCTTTTTCCTCCATGCAGATTGTATCTACAAAGTACCCGCATATCAAGGAAGAGTTAAAACATGAAATCCATTGATATCTGGATATAAATTATTATTCTGTGGAAGATAAGGAATAGCTAATGTTATCTTACTCTGTGGTGTTACTCTTAGACCTTCTTTTAAACATGAACTGACATAATGGCTTAAAATACCATATTAAAGCCAAATAAACTTTCAGGGTCTCTAAAAATTATCAGAAGTTTATTCATTGCTGAGAAAGCAAAATAGGTCATGTATAAAAAATTAAAAGCTCAAGTTAGAAATTATAGATAGACAATTTTTTATGCATTTTGAATAGCACTATGAAAGAAAATTTAGTTTAAAACTTTTAAGAAGTCTAATTTCACATGAAATGGATACTGCAAAGCAAAGAATTAATAATTTGAATATACATGAAATTTCACAAAATAGAAGTTAGGAGGTATAGTAGACTACATTGTGTACCCTGAAAATTCTTATGTTGAAGCCCCCCCATATGACTGTAGTTGGAGATAGGGTCACCCGTTAAGGAGATAATTAATGTTAAATGAGGTCATCAAGATTGAACCCTAATCCAAAATGGGTGGTGTCCTTATAAGAAGGAAGAGAAACCAGGAATGTATCTGCACAGAGAAAAGGCCATATGAAGATAAAGCAAAAAGACAGACATCTGCAAGCCAAGGACAGAACCCTGAGGAGAAACCAAACCTACCGATACCTTGATGTTGGACTTCTAGTCTCCAGAGCTGTGAATAAATAAGATTTCTGTAGTTTATGCCACCCAGTACTGTGATACTTTGTTACAGCAACCCTAGCTGACTAATACAGAAAAAGTATCAGTTCAGTAGATTTCAAACCATGCCATGAACAGACCTTGGTCTTGGGAACAATTATATTTGGGCTCTTGGTGCACTTATTAAAGCTTTTTGTGGGAATGTCTGAAAGGAAGTTTCTGTCATTAGCAAAGTAACTAATGTTTTTCTTCTAAGCAGACTGTTTCCTTGTTCTTTATTTTCTGCCAAAGATGTTTCTGGAACATTCTCTTTAATTCAGTGAGTTACTTATTCCATTCCAATAAATTATTTTACTACCTATGATAACACAATTTTGTTGGAAAAAAGAAACTCTGATTAATACAAAGGAAACTATCAGAAATAATCTGTATATTAGAATGTAAATGTTAATTTTGGAGTAATGAAATTCTGTTACTATTACTACATGTCATGTATATATTTATGTGGTTAAACAGAGTCATAGTTTATACAATTTCCTATAATGTATTTTAATTTATATTATGTTCATTTAACTGGTCATTAATAATTTACAATTTTACCCCATAATTATTTAGTCATTACTTATAATATTTCAAGTATTGTGTTAAGGTGTGTAGTTCTGTGGTGAATAAACCTAGATAAAGACCTCATCTATTAATATCTTGTAGTTCATTAGGAATCATATACTTGACAATTTTTTGAAAACAGTACAAATACATATTTTCTGATGGATATTTATTTGTTACTAATATTTTGATTATACACAGAATTATATTCTCATATACCTATGTATACAAATCTAGATAAATATTTTAATATCTAAGAATTTTTAGAAAAAATAGATGAGTTAAAGGATATGAATCTGTTAGAGTTCTTGATAATTACCTGAAAAATATTAATAGCAAAGTATAATCTGATAAATATTGTGTAAGTGTCTATCCTGCTTCGTGTTAGCCAGGAATGAAAGTTAATGAATGGTTTGCCAACAAATTGTCTCTTGACCTTTTAATTATTTCTTTAATTATTAC
Source organism: Lepilemur septentrionalis (assembly GCA_963573855.1). Taxonomy (NCBI): domain Eukaryota; kingdom Metazoa; phylum Chordata; class Mammalia; order Primates; family Lepilemuridae; genus Lepilemur; species Lepilemur septentrionalis. The sequence goes on from CAUYMX010072626.1 coordinate 64,631, forward strand.
TAATGAGTTAAATTGGTCCTTCATATTCAAACGCTGTTATTATTTCAATTCCTTTTATTGTCTACTTAGGAATTTTACTAATATTAAATCACAGTTTTCATAATTTTTAATTTTTATATGGATTATTTAATAACAATGTTTTTAGCTGGCTGTTTATTGTGGCAAACACAATTCACATTAATCTGCCATGTTTTAAAAATGAAATCATACTTTCAGGTTTTTTAGTGACCTTGCTTAACTCATTTATAATAATTTTAATCACTATTATGAAATTAGACATTGCTCTTATTAATATAATTAAATCTTTATTGCCTAATCTTTCTTTTTAACAGCTTGGTTGAGGTATAATTGATATACCAAAAAAACTCTACACATATTTAATGTATACAATTTAATGAGTTTCAACATATGCATATATCTATATCACCACAATCAAGGTTATAAACATATCTATCACCACCAAAAGTTTTCTTGTGTCCCGTTGTGTGTGTGTGTGTGTGTGTACGCACTAAGAACATGTGAGATCTACGTTCTTAACAAACTTTCAAATGCAAAATACCACGTTGTTTGACTATAGGCATTGTGTTATACAGCAGATCTCTAGAACTTACTCATCTTGTCTATCTGAAACTTTACACTCATCAAACAACTCCCTATTTCCCCCTCCTCTCAGTCCCTGGCAGCCAACATTATTTTGTTTGCTTCCGTGAGTTTGACTATTTTAGATACCTCAAAAGTGGAATCATACAGTATTTTTCTTTCTGGAACTGTCATATTTCACTTAATGTACTACCTTCCAGGATTACCCTCCATGTTATCCCAAATGGCAAGATTTCTCTAATTGTAAAGGTAGAATAATATAATGTTCCATTGTATGTCTATGCCATATTTTATTTATCCATTTGTTCATCAGTAGACATTTATGTTCTACCTCATAGCTATGGTGAATAATGCTGCAATGAACATATAATTAACAATACTGTGCTTTACACTGAAACTTTTGATACGAAGGTAGATTTTATGTTACATGTTTTTTACCACATTTTTTTTTCAATGTGATAATGTATTTCAGAGCACAGTAGCTGGGCCTTCTGTCATGATTCCTACAGTTGGAGGTCTACAATACCTTGTCATTGCCCCTGGGGTCTTTTCACTACAAAATCTATGTCTCAATATTCAGGGAGTGGCTCTCTCTTGGTTTATGTGGGCCTTTCCACACTAAGGAGAAACTCATAAAATAGAGGTTAATGAAATGAAATACTGCTCCTATGACTGCAGTTGACTTTTGGGCCAGAGCTGCTACTTAACATCTCTCTCTCCCATGTCCATTCTATTAAGAGAGTCCTTCATCTTAAGCTATAATATTGGAAGGTCTTATTGACTTACCTAATTGTATGACCAGAACCTTCATTCTGGTAGAGTCTGTAACCTTGATTATATCTTTCTAATTTGGGGGTTGCTGTACATATCCATTTCAATTTCAAGGGGGCATAAAAATATCAGAGGACACCCATGTGGATCACGGGTTCCACATGCAGTCCTCCCTGATGCCACTGTGTACACTGACCCCTACCTTCTCCTGATGGCCAGGATGAATTAGCATGGTGGTGAGTCTCTTTTTGTCTTCTGGTTTCTGGCCCCAAGACATCCAAAGTGCCCTGGTAGTAGCTGTAACTTATAGTTCAACAAGACCCTTGCTTGTCCCCTGCCAAGAATGAATCCTCTCAGGGGATCAAGGTCTCCCACCCTGAAGAGTCCAGAGATGTGAGGATGGAAGTCACAAAATCGTCCAGTGTGTCACGGGGAGTGATGGCAATTGGGGTACACTTACTTCCAACCCCTGTTGCCCAGACTCATACATCATACCTCTTAGAAACACAGCACTATACAGAAGTCTCCAATTTAACAAATATGCTGCATCCTGAAGAATAACATCCCATTTTTTTCACTGTTTCCTCTGATTTTGTGCTTCAGTTACACCTTTAGAAGACACTTCTAGCCTATAATGCCAACAATCTTTAGAAAATGTGGTACATAATACATCCAGTGGATCCCCTGGTCATGAGCCCATTCCTACACCTCCTTGACTGTAAGGTGGGTTCACTGGTCAGATGCTGTCCTGTGAGGCATTCTATGCTTATGGATCAAGGATCATGTAAGACCCTAAATAGGATTGATGGTCAAGGCTTTTCAGGTAGTAAAGGCAAACCCATCGCCAGAATAGCTGTCTAGCCCAGGGCAGAAGAAGCCTGTCAACTAGCTACCAAGTGGTGTGTTGGCCTGTTGGAGGAATAATACATTAAAATGAAGTGGTCAATTTTTATTGCTGACACATTGGACATTCAGAATCAGTAGTAGCTAGATCAGCCTTGATAAGTGAGAGTACATGCTGTTAGATCCTTACATAGCCTCCATCTCTGTCACCATGGGCACTCTTTCATTCACCCATTATGCCAGTCATGAAATAACTGATTGCAAAACCTGGATAATATAAACTGGCTGTGTCTTTTTTTTTTCTTTCTTTCTTTTTTTCTTTCTTTCTTTCTTTCTTTCTTTCTTTCTTTCTTTCTTTCTTTCTTTCTTTCTTTCTTTCTTTCTTTCTTTCTTTTTCTTTTCTTTCTTTCTTTTTGGAGGTTTAATATCTTCTCCTTGGTGATGGTTTCTGATAGGTATTAATGTGTGATGCCAAATTTTCCTGCTTTGTGCCCACTTCCATATGTCCATTTCTGTGCCTCTACTGGACTGTCTTGATTCAGATCTTGCAATCTTTTTTTTTTTTTTTCCTATAACAAGATGGCTCTCATTCTCCTCTGTCCAGGATTCTGTTTATATTCTCGTCTTATTCCACTTTTCCTTGCACATAATGTGCATGACCCAAAGTACTGCTCACAAAGCTTCCCACTGGGAAGAACCTACCTCTTCACTGTCTTTCAGGACCATTATAGTGTAGCTATAATGCAGCCATAATGCAACCATCTAGTTTAAATGTGCCCTCTGGTCCTGCTTGAGCTAAATTCAAGATGTAATAATTTCATCCTTATAGACTGTTGCTATGTCTAGCAGACATAATGACTTGATGAGTCTTACATAGCCTACTACTCTATAGGAATCTCCAGTTGCATCCTCACTTGGTGTCCCATGATCAAATGTTCCAAGCTTACCAAAATCCATAGTACACCAAGTTGTGTAATGGTGCATAATATTCTGCTGCCAGTGGCGTAGGCTTTCTCAAGAATCCAAGGGACTTGCATTGTGATTCACCTACTGGAGCTTCCTGTAAGTAAAATACAATATTCTAGATCACATGATCTAAGCAACCAATCCCATGGTGACCAGACCTGCTGCAAGTTCTTTTCTTGCTTTAGGCCCCACTCAAATCTCATAACTCTCATATCAGCAGGTTTATGGGCTAGAACAATATCCTTAGTTATGGAGAATGTTGCATCCAGAGTCCAAAATGCCCTATTAGCTCTTATGTTGCTTTTTCTGTGTCAGGTGACACAAAATACAGAACTTATATTTTACTTTGGACAGACTATTCTAGCACTGAACATCGAACCTTACACATTTCAGTAAAATGGCTGGTAACTCTTGTTTTAATGTGCAAGCACTGTATTAGGGAAAATTTATATGTGTAAGACTACAAAGCGAGTACAGTCTTAAGGAAATAAGAGGGAGAGAAGATGGAGTGGATATGTCCTAGACTACAGTTGTCTCTATCTGTACAATAAAGCTAAAGATTATGATCAATTGCAAATGTGAATGTGGGTAAAATATTTAGTAAAATGGAGCCCTAGAAACCATACCTATACTTTTTTTAAGATAAAAGTTTTGGTTTCTATAATTAGGAGACTAGGTTTCAGGTACAGATGTATATTCTTATCTTTGTCTATGGATAGAGAAAATTCATTGATAAGAGAGTTTTGGCTATAGGGAAATCTATAGAATAAAGAATTAAATGAGTCGTGGACAGACAAAGTAATGAATCGTAAAGTGTAAAGGCATTTTGAGCCTACTGGAATATCAAAGTGGTTCTTAAAAGAACACAATTAAGAAGGGAAAAAAGGCGTTCCTACATGAAACAAATACCAAGCATATTTATCAATGATATCTGAAATAAGCTCATAGATTATGTAGATATTTGTTATTTAAATTCAATTTTATTTTATTGTTTAATCTGATTTTATTTTCAATTTATTATAAATTTGTGAAATTTCTTGTATAGTCATTATGATTCAGTATGTAAAATAACTTAGGGAAATGTGTCTTCCACATTCACCTGAGGGACTTGTATCTAGATTTAAACAAACTTCAGAGTAAAGGGAAAGAATAGAGACTAGCCTCATCCATTACACATAACAGTTACAATAAAGAAAAGATTAGGTGAAATAAAAATTGCATTGCCCTAGTATCTGAAGTATAGGAGGAATTTATCAAGAGGATTAATTCTCTCTAATGAAAAAATACTTTTCTTGAAGAGCAGACTCTTAATGGTAAAAGTATGAATGGTTTAGAATGAAACATGCAGACATTCTGAGTAGAATATTTAGTAGCCTGCAGTGATTTGGTCAGTATGATTTTCAAATCATTTACCATTTAATATTGATACTTCTACTAAAACAATTATATTGAGAAAATGCCTCCACTCTTCAAAGCTACTATTAATTAAATTATGGAGAGCTGAATCAGAGTTAATTATATTTAGCCAGTTGTTTATTAAAAATGTCCTTTAATTTCTCTTGACTTTAGTAAGCTCTTTTTGTATGCAATAAAGTAGGTGTTGTAAACGCTGCTGGCATAGAGATTTTATAAAGAATGGAAGAACTCCAGAGTTAAAAGGAGAAGGGTAAAAATATGTTGTATTTCAATAATGCCTAAAGAAAATTGAATCTCTCTCCATTTTAGGGCACAGAATTATGCCCTAATTATTTTTGTTTTTCTGTTATTTTTTATCAAAGTAAAAAAATATTTCCTGTAGCAAGCTTTTATAAATACATGAATTTATATCTATAAATATTTAACATTTTATGGATTAGTTTGTCTTGATCTTTATTTGTTGAGTAAAGATTTAAAAATATTTTTCAAAATACACGTTGGATCCTATTTCAAAGAAGAAAATCCAATAAATGATATTTTTAGTTCTTTCATTAAAGGGATAATAAATTTGAGGAGTAGGTACTGATATTCCTAAATCTTATTATTGTGTTTTCCAGATTGTTGGACACAGCTGTATAACTTTTGCCAAGAGCAATTATTCTGTGGGGGCAGGAAAAATAAAAAAATATATATATGAAAGATAAAAGGGTGCTGGAAATAATGTGACACTTGAATGTGCATGACAAGAAATAGTAAGATTGCCATCAATATTTCAAATTGTTTCAGTAAAGACACTTAGTTCTTTTCTTTTCCTTTCTTTTCTTTTTTCTTTTTTATTTCAGAATATTGCAGGGGTACAAAAGTTTTGCTTATAAAGATTGCTTTTGTACTGCTTAAGTCAAAGTTGTAAGTGTGATTATCACCCCGATAGTGTACATTATACCCATTAGGTATGATTTCACCCATCCCCTCCTCTTCTCTCCCACCTGCTTGATTTCTGTTTAGTTTTATTTCAATCTGTGCACATGAGTACAGACCGGTTACCTCCAATTTAATAGTGAGTACACGTGATGTTTTTTCTTCCTTTCTTGCGAATAGCAAAAGCAACCTTGAGCAAAAGGAACAAATCTGGGGACTTAAGCTATACTACAAGACTATAGTAATCAAAACAGCATGGTATTGGCACAAAAGTAGAGACATAGATGAAGGGAACAGAATAGAGAACTCAGATATAAAACTGTTCACACATTATCATCTGATCTTTGACAAAGCAGACAGCAATAGACACTGGGGGAAAGAATCCCTATTTAATAAATGGGGCTAGGAAAATTGGATAGACACATGTAGAAGATTGAAACAGAATCCATATCTCTCACCACTCACTAAAATGAATTCAAGATGGATAACAGACTTAAATCTAAGACATGAAACCATAAGAATGCTATTCATAAGATAATACGTTGGAAAAAACTCTTCTAGATATCAGCCTAGGGGAAGAATTTATGAAGAAGACTCCAAGGGCAATCAAAGCAACCACAAAAATAAGTGAATGGGTCTAGATTAAATTAAAAAGCATTTGCACAGCCAAGGATACAAGCAACAGGGCAAATAGATTACCTACAGAATGGGAGAAAATATTCACATGCTACACATCCAATAGAGACATTTAGTTCTTTACTTTCTTGGTGGGAGTCAGAGGTAGTTAAACTTGATGAGAAGAGAAGTTGGAAAGCCTGAGTTTCCATGGAGTGTGGATCTGCCCAATCAATTTCATTAAAGAAGCAAAACTGAAAACAGAAGAGGTTTGTACTTTAAGGTTTAGTCTAATGAAAACAGTCAGGAACGTCATGTAAATCAAGGTTGTCTTTCTTTGGGATAGAATTGGTGAGCTTTGCCAAATCTGAACAGCCAGGGTTCCATGGAAACTGAGTCTTCCAAATTATTGGAGATCAGTTAACATTAATCAGAAGTTCAGCTTTTTAAATCAAACATAAATAGCACTACTGAGCACAAAATATACGTGAGTATTTATTTTGTACTTTTTCAAGGTCTGATTTCTTCCAAAGAGAACATAGAGAGTGGAAGCTATTTGTAAACAATTGTTGCAGGCCCACTGAGTGTCAAAGTACTAAGAGAGATAAATTAAGGATGGTCTAAGGATTTCCTTTCTAGAAATTGATTCACAATTAGTAATGAAAATTTAATGGAAACAGATAATTTGTCCAACAACAATAATACATTTTATTTTAATTCTCTAAATTTACTTCCCAGACAGTTCTTCAATTTAACCATTTAATTTCAGGAAATATCCCTTTAGGCTAATAATTATTCATTTTCTATTTATTAGTTCTTTAATTGACTGAATAGAGATAATGGAAGTATTTACTTTTCTTGATTTCATTCATATGGTCAGTTGCATTTAGAAAACGAATCTTACCAAATCAAAAAACACTGCACTGACAAGCTGTGAGCAATGACAATAATTCCACTAATGCAGTTGCCAAGTACACTAATTATCCTAATGATGATCCAGTTGTCTGATAATCACATCCCCCAAGGACCATGTACAATCAATCCACACAGCTGCAGAATCCTCTACAGTCTCATTTTGCTTTTTCCCGTCTTGGTAAAAAACTACATAATATTACTTTATTAGCATAAAATGATCATCATAGCCAAACATGAGCTGAACATACAGACAGCTAAAGTGCTGAAGGGTAAACGAGGAGACTCCTACATGAGGTACAGAATCCTGCCCTTCATTTTTCCAATGCCTGATAGAGCCATAATTTAAACCACAAATCTGCTTCTGTCAAAAATAATGGTGTAGGTTTTGAAGAAATAAAAATACTTAAGTGATTTATTTACCTACAATGGGCTCTTTGCTTGATAAAAATATTTTGAAAATATAACTAAATAATATCTTTATAGGTTCACTGGAACCTATGATTTTTTTCTTTCCTTCTTGAATTCTCAAGTAGCAACCAAAAATTGCTTTGACAAGTCTTATTGAATTTTTAAGTATAGTTTGCAATGGAAAATATTTACCTTATCACAGAGATAAGACAATAAAACTTGAATTTTGGGAAAGGGGGTTTAACACTTATTTATTCCAAATTCAATGATTTTGCAAATTTTTCCTCAATTAAAATATTGATTACACTTTGTTGAGAATAGTGAAGAGTCTGAGTTTTTACTCTTTTTACATGCTAACAAGTTAGTCTGCCACAATTTCATGGATGCAGGCAAAAGACTAGAGGCCCCTGGGTCAGAGACAAAGACTTTCCTTTCATTGCACAGCAAACAGCGTGAGTTGCATGTTTGCCACAGTTCCTCTTGCCAATTTCTATGGGGCAATGTAGGGCTCCCCAGGTGGCTGCTGCCCACACTGTTGGTTTTGTCACAACTGAGCAAAGATGAACTTAGGAAACTCCATCTTTTAAAGGGGGTTCTAGAAAACTTAGTGTTTGCACCAGAGGGAAAGATTATCTTTACTATGTTGGACAGCAATCAAATCAGTTACCTACCCAACATAAAGAAATTATCCCTATCTTTCAAGACTGTTTGCTATGCAAATATCCTTGAAAATGTAGTTCAGAAAAATGTAGCAGAGTAATGTTTCTGCTCAGAAGATGTGTAGAAACACAAGACTAATGAAAAATTGTCACCCAACAGATTTCATGGTTCTATATATTTTCCAAGCTATAATCAGAAAAATAATTTTCAAAAACTAATTCTATATATAATTTATTTGGGTGTTACATATGTAATTTTCCTTTTATTTTTATTTGTTTATTTTGATTGGGATGATAAAATATAACAAATGGAAAAAGAATCGAGCTGGTATGTAAATTCAGGTTCTCTGAAAGTGGATATCATGATGGAATTTGTTGGGAAAAACGCCTTTTATAGATGAAAGGGAAGGATACAGGGTGAGACAGAAAGAGCTTTCAAAAACAATCCTAGTCTGCCATCTTTGATCGAGCAGAAGGAGATAAGGAGACCTGGGCAAGGAAGAGACTCAGATTGCAGTGAAATTCTGCAAAGCACTCAATCTATCCAATCAGGAGCCCCAGAGCAAAATGTATCTGATTCAGGAGTCACATTATATACCCATGCTGAAGTGAGCATTGACTGGGGCTTTACTTATATGCTGTGTTGGATCCTGAACTGGTAGTAAGTACAGTCTGTCCATTAAATATGCTCCTAAAAGTAGGTTCTCTCTTGAGAGACCTGATCAGTATACTCAGGTCTGTAGCAGGTACACTAGCTACTGTAGCATGGATAGTGACACCTGAATCAGCCACTATTACTTCTATATTGAAATGTCCTCTGCTTTATAAATATTTCAAAGGTGTCTATTCTACAAAGATGATTAAAAGATAAGTGCTCTTATGTTTTGGGATTGGGGAATGCAATGTAAATTCACAGTTCCTTATAATATAACATAAACATTGACAAGAAGAAACAAAGAACACAGGAGATTCTAGAGTCATAGTGTAGGATGGGGGTGAGCAAGGTTTTCGTTTAAAGGGATGGATAGTAAACATGTCTTACCTTCATGCCACAGAGTCTCTATTGCACATACTCACATCTTTCTTTGTAGTGTGAGAGCAACCATAGAAATACAGAAACAAATGAGTCTGGCAGTGCTCTAATAAAACTTTTCGCAAAAACAGTGGTAGGCTGGATTTGGCCTGTTGACCATAGTTTTCCAGCCCTTGCAATAATTTACCATGTGCTGTGCAAGTGTTCCTTATCTCTGTAAATGGACAGAGGTAGGAACTGCCCAACAGCTGATAGCTCCCTTCTAAAGATGTACGGAAGCCAAAAAATGGAAGTATATGTTTTCTTTAACTAGCTATGTTTGCTATTGAAGTGAGGGTCTTCAGAACATCACAGGCACACCTACTGATATGAGAAGTTCTTGTGTATTCAGGATAATAGGAGAAGGCTCAGATAAAAGCCATGCGACAATTTGTGCTTCAGTGAAACAGGTAAGCATATATGGTGGGCTGGCACGGGGTGGAGGAATGAAGAGGCAATATAAGGTGTATCACAATATTTTCTATTTTTATTGTTCTGTGTATTGAAATGAGTCCTATTTAAAGAAAAAATAATTCACATATATTTAGTGGTAGAAAAATTTGAGATAAAAACTAGAATTAAAATAAATACTTTTACGGTATAAATCTTTTTATTTTGTTCTTAGGCCAAAAAAAAAAAAAGGAGCTATTTGTTATCCAAGTAAATATGAAATCCTCTGGTTTAGTCTGGGTTTCCTAAAAGCATCAAAGATAAAAACTTGGATATAGCTAATTTATTTTGGAAATGGTCTGAAGAAGTAGGAATAGAGTGAGGAAAAAAAGTAGGGAAATTTTATATAATGCTGCTGTTGTCAAACTTGCCATGGTAGATAACACAAGTTCATTTCCTCTGGGACTATTGGTAAGTATTTCTTGCCATCCAGAGTATTGCTCATCTATAGACTATAAGTACCTCTTATTGTTAAGATTTATTTGTCCATGGGGCCAGTGGTTTCCTGCTTGGTCAGGGAAGTCCCTGAGCGAGAAAGTGGAAAGACCAATAGCTACAATGGTTCTGGAAGCAGGATGCCATCAGTTGGTGAATCAGAGTTCCCATGAAATTGTCTAGATGATCCAAAGTTGAAATCAGAATTGGGTTGAAGGTATGTGATGCAGGATGGCAAGCGCCTACATCCTTGTATTAAACTAGTATGCATTCTTCCCACATTCAAGGGATCATATACTGTTTTCTAATTTTAGTGCTGTTTATACAGCTTTTATCAGGTACATAAATTGTGTCTGTTCTAGGAATCTTGGCTTTCCTAGGATCACTATGATAATACACACATGAGATATGTCATTTTAAGATCAGCATTCACTAAATAAAATGCAAAGAGAACAAGCCATACATTGTGGTACTGTTACAGAAATTGCTGCGCACCTATCTTTTCACACTCATTCTTCTAATCCAGATATCAACTTCATGGCATTCCATATGCTTACACAACAAATATACCATACTGTGTTCAGTGAATGAAGTTAAATGAAGGACAAAAAAAGATGCAAGTATTGTTTCTAATGGTATTCCTGACATCTTTGCTATTATTTCTGCAAAGTTTTCAGACTCTAATTCTATAGTACGGACAGTTTTTAATACTCTTACTTAAGCATCCATCTCCTTTGGTCTTCTAATTGTCTGAAAAGCCATCTCTTTCTCGGAATACACATAGTTGAATTGCACACTCAGGTTTTTTTCCTTTTAACTAACACAGAATAATCACATAACAATACATTCTCTCTTTGTTTTAACTATTACAACTTATTTTTTTTTCACCAGAAATTTTCCTTACTTAAAGTGATGATGGGATAAAATTCATGGCTAGAGAATGTATTTTACTGTGTGGGAGGACTGACCTGTCACCCTTGTGTGTGCCTTAATTGCTTCTTTCTTTTACCACTCCATGTACATTCTGATTGTAAAATCTCACCTGGACCTAGGTCAAATGCAGAAAACAAAGGGGATTGGTTGGAGCTTATGGACTATTTACTAACTATACAATGGTATTTATTCTGTGAGTTATATCCTTTTAGAACCATATGATAAACATATTTCAAATTTAATACAAACTCTGATTAATTGGTAGTGGCTGCTTGGAGTTCTATTTTGAAAAGGCTTCTACTTGTAGACTAAATGAACAAGAGTTCAGTGGCTATTGTTGATATATGGAAAGGCAGAAAGTAGTGTAGTGGCTGTTCCTAAGCTAGTATTTAGTAAATACATACACTGCCCTGGAGAAATTATAATGAAGCTTATCAGGGAATGCATTTCCACCACTACTAGCTGTGTAAAATTGCCCTATTTACTCTATTGTGTCTGTTTAATTATGAGACTAATACCTACTTATGATATTACCTTTTTGTAGGTTTTTTTGGGGGGGTGATAATGAATAAATGAAGCGAACTTATTATGTTGCTTAGCAAAAAATAAGATGAAAACAAAAATAGATCTTAATTAAATTAAAAAGTTTCTGCACAGCAAAAGAAATAATCAACAGAGTAAATGGACAACCTACAGAATGGGAAAAAGTATTGATAAACTATATATCTGGAAAAGGACTAATGTCTAGGATCTACAAGAAACTCAAACAAATCAGCAAGAAAAAACAAACAACAAACAGTCAAACAAATGAGCAAAAGTCAAGAACAGACATTTATCAAAAGAAGTTATATGAATGACCAATAAACATACGAAAAAATGCTCTTCACTAATAATCAAGGAAATGCAAATTAAAAACATGATGAGATACCACCTGACAGAATTTCTTTTTTAAAAAAAGTCCAAAACATCAATGTAGAGAGAAAAGAATGGTTATACAATGTTGGTGAGACAGCCTCTATGGAAAACAGTATGGAGATTCCTCAAAGAACGAAAAGTAGACCTACCATTCAGATCCAGCAACCTGCTAATGGCTGTCTACCCAAAGGAAAATAAGTCATTTTATCAAAAAGACACCTGCACTCGAATGTTTATTGCAGCACAGTTCACAATTGCACACAGGTGAAATCAATCTGAGTGCCCATCAATTCATGAGTAGATTAACCAAATGTGGTATATGTATATCATGGAGTACTACTCAGTTATATAAGAGGGTGAATTAATGCCTTTTGCAACAATTAGGATGGAACTGGAGACCATAATCCTAAGTGAAGTATCTCAAGTATGGAAAAACAAAAACCATATGTACTCGTATTAAATTGGAACTAACCGATGGGCACACATGTACTCAGAGGGAAGTAAAAGTCATTGAAAATCAAGCAGGGGGAAGGGTGAGAAGGGGAGGGGCAAAAACATACCTAATGGGAACAACGAACACTATTTGGGTAATGATGGGCACACTCATAGCTGTGACTCAGCATTACAAAAGTGATCCTTTCAATATCTGTATCCCTTAATATTTTAAATAACTAAATAAAGTAGACCTACCATTCAATCCAGCAATGGAGGATCTACCCAAAGGAAAAGAAGTCAAGTCACTTTATCAAAAACACTCATGCACTTGAATGATTTATCACAACACTATCCACAATTGCAAAGATATGGAACCCACCTAAGTGCCCATCACCTAATGAGCACATGAAGAAAATGTGGTGCACACACACACACACACACACACACATGCACGCACTATGGAATATTATTCAGCTATTAAAAAGAACGAAATAATGTCCTTTGTAGCAACTTGGATAGAACTGGAGGCCATTATCCTAAGTGAAGTATCTTACGAACAGAAAAAACAAATGCCACATGTTCTCACTTACCTTACCTTATGGGAAGTAAGTGATGGGTATACATGGTCATACCAAGTGGTATAATGGACATTGGAGACTAAGAAGGGGGAAGGTGGGGAAGGATATGAGGAAGGAAAAATTATCTATTGGGTACAATGTACACTATTTGGGTGATGGGTATGCTAAAAGCCCTGACTTCACCAGTATACAATTCATCTATGTAACAAAAACCCATTTGTACTCTCTAAATCTATTGAAATTAATAAATAAAAAGAAAAGAACTATATTGCTTGGCAGAATACCTAACAAAAATGAAAAAATCAGCAAATGCTAATTGTTACAATAATGTCAACCATGACTATATAAACAATCAGCATCATTTTTACCTGCACCAGGCAAGGTGCTAAGAACTTTACAGTGTTGCTTTTATTTTTCCTGCAGTTACTATATAAAGTAGTCATTTTTACAATAATTATATAAATGAAGACAACTACCCATTGAGAATGTGTTTACCTTAAATAAGGTCAAAAAGTTAGATTTGGTAGTAGAAGTATGCTCAGATTTGTGATTTACTGACTACATGGTAACCAGGAGCATGTGAATATTCATTTCTGTGATAACATATTTTAGTGGTACAAATAAAATTGATATGGTTTTGTTTGAACAAGACATTTTTCAAAGCTCTAGTGGTGATTATCTAAACTTGAGAAGATCAGCAAAAGGAAGGTAGGTACTAGCTTAGGAATAAAAACTATCTTAGAAAGAATTTTATGTAGTATTTCTTTTTGGAATTAAAAAAAGTCATATTAACCATTGAGAGATATATATTAAGTATGTTCACGTTGGCATTTATATTTAGAAATATTTTGAATTGTTAGCATTTGGCAAAATTTGCCTCTCTACAAGTAAATAAATAAATATACTTGACCTGTCTAAATGGGTCTTGGGAGTAAATTAGTTAATGAAATAAGAGCTTCTCTTGAAATTTCAACCTTCATGGAGATACAAAATGAAATATACCAATAAAATAGGCCATATAATGTTGGAAAGGAGATTCCCAAACTCATACTGTATCAGAGGGCAGACTAGTTCAACAAGAACACTTCTGCACCACCATAGGCAGAGTTTTCTTTCCCACAACGTTGTTATCTGCCTTGACCATGTGATTTGCTTTGGCCAATCATGTACAGGCAGAAGTGGTAGTATATATACTCCTGCGATCTAAGAGAAGCCAGCCAGATGGGCCAGAGCAATATGTGCGATATGGACAGTGACCGGAGATGAGATCAAAGAATCAGATTTTTAAAAAATTGTTAATGATTATAGGTACATAGGAGTTGTATATCTTTATAGTATACAACTCTTTAATATATGAAATAATTACTGGCCATAATTCTCTTAACTATAAAGTTTCTTTAGGATTGGAATTTCTTATGCTTTCATTCTACAACCTTATTCCAGACTGCCTGAACTGAATGAATACGTAATCAGGAAAGACCAATTCCCCTAAATCTGAAAATCTTTAATAGCTTCTTGGTGAAGCTCTACCCCAATTTTACAGGAAAGAAACCAAAACTGTTACTCTTTGTGCTCAGGGCAAAATTAATTATGACAAAATATGACTTTACTTGTTATCTCCATTGTTACGAGATCACTTTTTTTTTCATTGAGAATGAAAGTCTCTATTCCTTTCAGTATTTTCAAGGATATTCAGAGTACTTATATTCCTCTGAGTGACTTTTACTTCAATTTTCTACTTCCACTGAATACTGTCTATTGTAGCTTACTTCAGATGTTCTAACTCTTTTTGTCGCTATCTTGCTCCACAGAAAAAAACTCTGGACCTAGCCCTTGCAAAACAACTCGAATACTCATTCTCTGTGGAGAGCTCTGCTTAAGGTTCAGGGGTATATACAGAGGTTATGTTATCACAAACAACTTTTTTTTTTAATAAAATTATAACTGAATAATAGATATCTTTTTCTTAAAAGTCTCATGGTCATCCCAACTATAGAGTATGTCTGGGTAGGTATTTTTTCTCCTTGCTCTTTCAATTTGTCTCATTTGAGTTGTGTCCTGAAGTGGAAAGTTCCTTCCAGTTTTGCTAATTTACTCTGGTTTCTCTTTTCCCTTCTGCCAACCATAATTCTGGACCTTTCTTCACATATCCCAATCATTATTGAGCTTTGCAGAAATTTAACTATCTACTTATGACCGTAAGGACTTCATCTATTAGTAACATAGCAGAAACTTTGAAATAAGTGACCTTCTTTTAGCAAATAGCAAATTCAGAGAATGTGGCTTCTTTCCCGTGATTCTCTCTAAGCATAAGAGAGCATTTTATACATTTATTTTGCCTGGTACAAATAATCTTTTTATTTCCTTCTGGAAAGGAGAGGTGCCCACAGGAAGATTTTGTTTATTTATTAATACTGAAATTTGCTTTGCTTTTCCTTGAATTTCAGGTTTTCAAGGGACCTTGGAAAGTTCCTCTGAAATAATGCCTTTCTCTTTCTCCCAAAACGGCATTGCCAGGTCTTATAGTGGATGATAAATTTCAGAGCTCTGGATCGTAGTTGTCCAATAGACTGACTTAAAAAATTTTCAGATATCTGCCTTTTTACTGGGTGTTTTAATTATATTTTTAGATTTTTTTTTTTTTTTTTTTTTTTTTGAGACAGAGTCTCACTCTATTGCCTGGGCCAGAGTGCCATGGTGTCAGCCTAGCTCACAGCAACCTCAAACTCCTGGGCTCAAGCAATCCTTCTGCCTCAGCCTCCCGAGTAGCTGGGATTACAGGCATTCACCACAATGCCCGGCTAATTTTTTCTATATATATTTAGTTGGCCAATTAATTTGTTTCTAATATTAGTAGAGACGAGGTCTCACTCTTGCTCAGGCTGGTTTTGAACTCCTGACCTTGAGCAATCCGCCCGCCTCGGCTTCCCAGAGTGCTAGGATTACAGGCGTGAGCCACCGCGCCCGGCCAGATTTTAACCATATGAATAAATGACCTCTATTATGTTTCTAAAGCTAATAACAATAATAAGCTAATCACAATACATTATTTCTGATATTATAAAATGTGATTTAAGTCATGTATGATTTTTCAGTAGAAAAGCAATAGATATATATGTAGGTAGGTGAAAAATAATTTCTAAAGAGAAAAATGCCAGTATACAGTGTAAAAAAAATGAACAGTGACAAAGATATGTATAAGCAGTATTCAGAAATGATGTGAGTTGATTGGCAAAGATGTATTGCAGTAGGATTAGTCACAGATGCAAACAATTTGCAGGATAATTAGAAATACTCTTTGGCATATTGACTGACCATTAAAAACTAAATTCATTTTAATAAATCTGTAATTACGAAACTGTGCTATGATGGATTTGTTTATGAGTCACCCTCTCTTTCATCTCCACACCCATTCACGCATGTCCTTCACAGACAGAGAAGCACACAGGTGCTTCTGCATGTAGTGGCTTCTGTTGACAACGTTGTTATTGCTGTGTTATTGTCAATATCCTCATCATTCTGATAAACATTAGGGAGAATTTGAATTAATAAGTGTATTGACCACTTGTTTTTTAAAACAAGTGAAACTGCCTAAATATGTCAATAGGCTATTAAAACTAGTATCCACTTAACAGTTTTGCATAAAATATGTTCAAATGATGCAGAAATCTGGCTAAGTTAAGCAAAAATGCAGAGGTATTTGAAATCTTAATCATGCAATTTATTGATTGGCTTTTCCAGTAGCTTAATAATTAATCAGGTCATAACAATATTTTTTCCTGCTTTAAGATAGAATTAAGCTTAGAATGTTCACCAGAAGACAGAGTATTCCTTCCATCCTTTTACTACTACTATACTTCATGAAATTCAAAAGCATTATTTGGCCTGTTGACTATGTGATGAAGCTAGTACAGTAGTCCCCCTCTATCCCAGGTTTCACTCTGTGCAGTTTCAGTCACCGGTGGTAAACCAGGGTCTGAAAATGTTAAATGGAAAATTTCAGAAATAAATAATTCATAAGTTTTAAATTGTGGGCTGTTCTGAGTAGCATGACGAAATCTTGCCCATCCCTCTCTGTTCTGCCCAGGACTTGAATCATTTCTTTGTCCAGTCTTTCCATGCTGTAGATGCTGCCTGACAGATTTAGTAACTTAGTCACCATCTCAGTTATCAGATTGACTGTCATGATATTGCAGGGTTTCTGTTCCAGTGACCATATTTGAATGATGGCCCCGAGGAACAAGAGTAGTGATGTTTGCATATTGATATAATTATTCTATTTTATTAGTAGTTATTGTCTTTAATATCTTACAGTGCCCAATTTATAAATAAAAAGTTATCATAGATAGGTATATATAGGAAAAACATACTATATATGGAGTTCGGTACTATCTGCAATTTCAGGCATTTACTGGGGATCTCAGAATGTATCCCCTGCAGATTAAGTGGAGATCATATTATACTGCCTGCTCTGCATAATACTCAATTTTACTAATTTTTAACTCCTTACAAAAATATGAATTTGTTGAATGGGTATATCAGGAAAAGTTTGAAACTTCATTTATCTGAAAATATTTGACAATGAGTTTTAGAAAACTTAATAGATCATTTTTCAGGGAACATTCAGATATGGAGGGCACATATCTGAAACTTTTAAGATGATTAATATTTTTGTTTAGCTAAAAGTCTCTAATTATTTTATCTGAATTTGTGGAATATGTATTCCCTATATATAAAAATATAAACCAATTCTTACTGTACCATTCTCGGTACTCAGAAACATGTGTACACATTTAAGTACTCAATTGATATGTTTGAAAACAGAATTGTATCTGGGGAGACATTGAGAATTACTAACTGAATGCTGATACAAAAATTCATTATACCTTTCAGTAAAGAGTTTCTCTCAGAAGTAAATAAAGATTATTTTATAAATTTCTTTAAGAAGTTTTTTGAAGATATACGTTGTATGTTTATATATGTTACTATGGGTAGTAATTTCTAATTAAAGTATTCATCAAAATGATTATTTTTTAAATTGTGTGATAAATTTATTTTTATAGCAATTTGCAATTTATAAGATAATGTAGTAAAAGATTTTTACTTGTAAAAGAGATTTTGAACTGGCTTAAGGAGTGTTTTAGAAAAATACATTAATAAAACATTTCCGCTGGTAAATTTTTTTTGAAAAGAAAACTTTTTGGCTGGAGGAACTTTTTAAATCCACTGAAAATATTTGATGAACGTGATCCTAATTGTAAACTCTACGTGTTGGGGCCTGAAAGTTCTTAATTATAAGCATTTGGTAGTTAAATGCAAAATTTTAGAACTTTATAGCTGGAAGAAATCTTAGCAATCGTTTGAAAAACATGTGCATTCACATCAGTATTACTAAACAGAAAGCCTCAAGTAGGGCAGATCTATTCAAGAGCTTTCTTTCCCTCCCCCTCTCTTCATAACAATCCAACTGTGTTAAATCATGCAAAGAGAAAACGAACAAATAATTCACTCCAAGGCTGGAAATCAATGTTGCAGAATACCTGAGAGACAGAGGCCACTCATCAGCAAGCCCAACCAGGCATTAAGAAATTAATGCTGAATAACCAAGAGGATAGGAACCTGCTGTGGTTGTTTGGTTCAACGCTTCATGGGGTTTGGCTCACACAGAGCACATATAGTTCAGAAATGTGAGGTGGATGATGCTTTTTTACTTAGCCTTCCTTGTGTCTTTGAAGCAGTAATTGGTTGTTGAAATGAGTTACTCACAATACGCTTAGAATTTAATATCCCAAAGTGTAGGCTGGAGAGGACCGGCTGTTATTTTTGCCTTAAAATTGGTGGATTAGTTTGTGTTGTTGGCATTTAAAGCACCCGTTTGGAAAAACAGAAAATTCTGGAACTTGAACAAAGAATTATAATTCCCCTAGAACAATTTTTGGAGTGGGGGAAAGAGGGATCTAAAACTTAAAACTTGAAAAGGGCTAAAGCAGACAGTGTATCTGAAAAAGCTCAGAAGACTTCTTTAATTCTCTCTCCAAAACATCCCTTTTGTTTTGATTGAGCAAAAAGTCCCAGATGGGAAGCAGCACAGCACCAACTCAAAAGAAACCATAGCTCTATTTATTTTTCAATCACTACACAGATGCGTTTGATTTCTTCTGAGTAAGGGCATCCCTCCACAGAATGTGGAAATATTTTTAATAAGGTGTTTCACAATGTAAATATCTAAAAAGTGATCCAAAGCCACTAATTTCTGCAAATTGTGTGTGCTTGCCTATTTCAGCATGCCTAACTAAACTAAATCACTATATGTCATGCAACATCGTTGTACAGATCACAAAATGAATATAATCTGCAGATGTTTCCTTGAGTACCAAAATAATAATAATACACAAACGCTGATTAACACAAAACATTTTTTTCTTTCTCAATGATGTTTATTTTATTTACTCATATTTGGATTCAAAAATGGCAATCAAGATGGTAGTAAATGTTCAATTGTGATAACATTTTAGCTATGCAATGCAGAAAAATATAAACAGAATATTTGCTTTTTATTAATTTAGGGCATTAGAAATGTCAATTTGGATCAATATTTAGTCAACACAATTGATTGTGCATGATATTTAAATTGTATCCAAATATTTATTGAACACCTTTCAAACACACTACTCTTTGATGGAACCAAAACATCTAAACCTGTCTCTGCTTCAAAATCTTTGTGTTTGTGATCTCTGTCTAGAATTCTCTTCCCCAGATATGTGCATGGCTTTCTCCCTTAACTCCTTTGCTTTTACCAGGGCACTCCTTATAACTGCGTGTGTTGTGGCCCGCACAACTAGGGAGGCATCATTCACATAGACTACAGTGTGAATGACACTCTCAGCAGTTGGGTGATGCTGCAACTTTTGTGTTTTATGTGTCCCCCTATAAAAGAGGTCTTCCCTGACTACCCTATTTAAAACCAAAACTCCTCTCTCTGATGTTTCCATCCCCCCTTTCTTCTTAGAACATATTTCCTTAGCACATACCATGTATCTTCCTTAATGCTCTTACCTGCCCCGCCTTAAACTATATAAACTCTATGAAGATATAGGTCATTGTATATTCTTCTACAGATGTTATTTCTTGAATTTAGAACAGTGGTAAGCAGTCAAAAAATATTTGTTGAGTAAGCAAACTAGCTGTGCCATACCTTGTATAAACATTTAGTTGAGAAGGAGGAGATAGGGAAGAAGTAGAAGACATAGAAAGAGACAGAAAAAAACAACTAAATTAAAAAATCTTATGACTCAGATGGGAAAAGAGACAAGAAAAAACGTCATATCGGGACTACAAAAACAACATTTGAATGAGGTAGATGGTATAGACATAGAGACTACTATTGATGTAGAACAAAGTAATAGTAATACAACGGCAAAATCAGAGGCTACAAATACAGATAAGGTACAGAAAAAAATTGAGCGCTGTAATGCAAGATAGTCTCATCCTTATAATGGAGTCACTACAAGACCTTGTTTCCTTAAAGTTGTAGTAAAAGAGGAGGTTATGGTAAAAGAGGAGGTTTAAGGCTAGAAAGTTCCTTCCTGGTCAACACCAGTATATGCTTAAAATCCATCTGACCACCAGCATCTTTACATCTTCGTCATAGGGAATTCTAAGCCATGCCAATATATGAGGGATAAATGAATAAAACAAGTTTAAGTAATCATCAAAATATTTATTTGACTGATCAAATTGCTTCTGGGTAAAACTGCCAATTTACATGGATATATTAAGTTAAAATAGGTCAAACTTTGATTGATATTTCTGGTTTCTATTCACAAGCCACAGAGGATAATAATTACATCATTATTTTTATTTTTTTCTACATGAAGTAATTGATTTACAAGTATGAAAATTGCAAAAATATGTGTGCATTAAACTTCAAATAAAAAGTCATTCAAATGAGGTAATTATGGAGATTTTGTGACTCAGGGTATAGTAAGATAATACAATAATAATTTCAGAAAATTTGATCTTGAATATTATACAAAAGTGTTAAATAAGACTAAAAGTCATAAGAATCCCTAACTAAAATATTTATAATCTCATTAAAGAAGAAGATTAAGCCTTTTAAATCAATAAAGATAAAATGGGCTCCAACTATAATACTTTTACGGAAACATCATTAGCTCTAAAATGATTATTTTAGTCTTATATGTAATTCTTCATTTTATTTCTTGGACTCTATGTCATTGAAGAACTGGTTTTAGATTATTTCAATATGCTGTTCTGATCATTATAGTTTTTAATTGACTTGGAGACAATAAACTGTTTTCATAAAACAAAGGGTCAAAATATAGTCTTGTAAAAATCTGTGTTTATACCAAATGATGAGCAATATTTTTTAATAGTTTTCTGGAGCAACTGTCTCTCCAATAAAAAGTTAACCTAACCATGATCATTTTATTTTTGCATTTTACTGGTTCCATCGGAATTAGCTAGGGCATATAATTATGGCTACTATAAACAGTCCGTAATAATTCTCTAAGAAGCTACAAAACATAGAGAAAAGTGTTGATATTGGTATTTATATGGGATTTTATATTCAAGAAAAAATTCTAAATCTATGGCTTTTCCTGTTTCTGTGTACTTTTCCTCAATGCCTCTGCTTTCAAATTTATAATATTTCCTCTTTGCCATTCAGATAAATCTGTGACTACCAACTTCAGCATGGAAATTTTTCTAGAAAAATGGTATAGTTGTATAAGATACTTTCTATATAAATAATCTCCTTATGCATTTTAATACATTTTATTGTGCTTATTTGATTGCACAATACACATTGCTTCAATCACATAACTTCCTACTGTGTAATTTTTGAGTTGTATTTCTGAGAAAGACTCCATCTACAAATGTATTCAAATGGAACCATATCACGTATTTGTGGTTTAATATTTTGAATCGACTACAATTACTACAAAAATCCCAGTTACCTATTATTTTTAATTATTTATTTAATGACCCATTTCTGACAACCCACAAACATGTCCAATATTAAAATTGCTTTTAAAATTTAGCTTGTATTTGATACTGTTAGAGATTATATGAAATGAAAATGTACGTGTGCTGTGTTCATAGATGTCTGAATCACAATGTCTGGGAAGAGTCCTTGAATTTTGAATTTAGGGCAAATGCACCAGATGCATATGAGGATTCTGAGGCTGGTAGTTTGGGGGACACAATTTGAGAAATACAGAATTATAGTCTTCTTTGTGTTGTCACTTCAATGTGCTCATAATCTACTGACTGCTTCTTAGAGCATTTCTTCTGCTTTAGTGTCTTCATAGGACTTATGTATATATAGGTTTTACTCAGGCTTCAAAAACTGTTTGCTATTAGGCTCTTGATTTGCACTTGCTTATGCATCTTCTTTTGCATAAACATAATGTTATTGAACTAAGCCATACTGTAGGCCCTTGCCTTCCAAAAGTATTTGAATATATATTAACACAAGGACCATCTAGCACCTCTTGTATTATCCTGGGGAGAGCTGGAGCCCATTTGACTAAGTGAAATATCACAAGAAAGGAAAAACAAGCACCACATATACTCACCATCAAATTGGTATTAACTGATCAACACTTATGTGCATATATAGTAGTAACATTCGTTGGGTATTGGGCAGGTAGCAGTGGGGAAGAGGAGGAAGGGATGGATATATTCACACCTAGTGGGTACAGTGCGTACCCACTAGGGGATGGATATGCTTGAAGCTCTGACTCAGGTGGGGCAAAGGCTATGCTAAAATTTTGGGCTCCCACTACTCAATTTTACGTTAAATCAACACTCCACTATATTTTCCTATTTTAAAGTTACAAATTTATATATACCTCGGGCAATTAATGACAGTTTCAATGTAGTGGAGGCCAGTCTGGATACCAAATGTCTTCCTTGTTATTAGGTTGTAATTATTAACTTGGGGAGAGTGGAAGGACCTGTAGCAGTTATTTTAAAACTTTTTCAGAGTCTGTTATTCTCTGCTAGTAATTTAACTATTTCATTAAGCAAGAAATTATAAAATACCTACTGTGTGCTAGGTATTACGCTAAGTAATAAAACATCTACGCAGTTTTTTTTTTTAAGTCATTGGAGTATCCATTTACTAAATTGATCTGAAGGAAAAAATTTGTAGGCCAATATATGATTACTTTGAGTACTGGATTACATTGAGTCCAGACTCAAAGATTAAATATGTGACACAGTCCAAACGATTTTTAGTACTATACAGTTACAGCATTTCACTATGCACCGATCAAAAATGCTTCTTTGTATTTTCTAGTGATGATTTCCCTACTGCTTTATAAAGAATGGGCTTAATAAATAGGTGTAGCCTATTTATGATATGTTTTTTATGAGTTCTGGAAAGACAGTTCATAAAAACCCAACTGTCTACTTAATACTTAAGTTATATCAATGTGGAATACAGTCTTAAATTTGATGAATTATGACATGGCTAAAATTTTTAATACTTTTGGGAAACAATGACATAATCACAAGATGTGCAATTTTAAATAGAATTGTAAATAAAGGAAGGTCAGAGAGTAGAGCCAAAGGATTTCTCAATGAATACAAATTTCTTCATGCATGAATCTATTTTGAAAAATGAAATTTATCTTAAATTATATTATTTTCTTCTTGTTCAGTAATGTTCAAGATTTTGCTTAATGTAAAATAACAAAGTCCTGCCATCCTGGAGAATAGATCTTCTCTCCCAGGTTCAACTATGCTGCTTAATGAGCCCTTTAACCAGGGGGCAATATTATACTCTACAAGGGAATTAAAAATTTATGCTAATCAAAGGAAATATGGACAAATATATGTTGGTTCATTTCATGTACTCTCTTCAGGGAGTATATATGAAGTCATTGAGGGCACATAATTTCTGCATACATTCTGCATGATGAAATGCCAATAAGCTGGCTTCATAACAGTTGGAAATTATTTGTATGCACAGTTTATAAGCTTAGCACTTTGCAAGCCATTTCAATGAATCAACATGCCATATGACTTTTTCTGTCTTACAGTTGACAAACACTGACAGTGAAACACCACATGATTGTAAACTATTTATAAATTGATAAGCTTGTATTCCATGGTACTAGATAACCAATCATTTTATAAGTAATTTTAAATGATTCTGAATAAAATTTGGAGGGGTGGTGTTTTGATGTTTACTTTGGGAATAGGAGAACACCCCCTATATTTTTTCTCTTCTTTGGTCATGAGTTGTCTTTGGAGATTGATTTTATTAAAAACACTTATTATATAAAAATTTTGTTAATTTATTTTTACATTGCTCATTTTGTATTATTTTATCTTTCACTGTCTTTATCTTTATGGGGTTTATATCTTTTTTTATTTTTCATATATTATTAGTTGATTAATGAAGTAAGTGGATATAAAAATTCTATTCCACATACTAAATGTCTTTTTGATATTTCATTGAGTTCCATAGAGAAAATGGAGATCCACAAATGTATTTCACATACCACATGATATTTTTTATATTTCTTTGGATTATTTATTTTGCAATATGATCTTTTTTTTAATTCTATGAATAGAATGATATTGTAAAGATTTCTGGCTATTTAAGTATAAAGTCAAGTGTTTTTAATAGTTTACAAGACACCAAATGATCTAGAAAATTTTATCTTTATAAATTCACCAACTGCTTTCCTACTTACTCAATCTGCTCCAACCTTATAGGCTTCCTGGCTTTCCTTGAACAAGTCAGGTAATGTCCTACTTCAAAGCGTTTGCTCTAGCTCTCTCCTCTCACCAAGATTGATCTTCTCCCGAGGCCTATTGCCTCATTTGCTTGAGTTGCGTCTTCTTAAGGAGGGCTGCATCAACCACCCTATGATGCATTCCTCCTCCCCAGACCACTGACCACAATGACCTTAAAGTTCCCACTTGCTTTGTTAAACTTTAGACAGATTTCTTTCTGAATAGTAGCCCTCCTTTTTCTTTGAGTTTTTACTTTATACAACTTGCAATTGTAAATGTTTCTCTGCTTTTTGAGATGTAAGTCTTCTCAATAAAATTCCTGGGGTTTTAAATCTAGCAAGAGGTCTTTCTCAAAGAGCTGGGAACAATCCCACTGAAATGTAATGATCATGAAAGATAGCACCCCTATTGCCCAGTCTCTTGGAGAGGGTAGGAGCTGTAAGCACCAACTAGCAAACACAGATGGCCTAACCACATTGACCAATCTCCCACCTAACCTTTTCCAGTGCTTTTGCACTAGCTTATCCCAGCACTTAAAAACTGTCCCACTTTTGTGTTGCAGTACAGTGGAGTTCAATATCTTTTCCTTATTTTAATTGTCTTAAAGAAAGTCTTCCTTGCCCATTTAACTGTGTCTGGTACAATTTCTCCTTGACAATACCAGGAACTACATACCCAATTTCACCATTCTATATTTTCTCTCTCTTTCATATTATTAATCATCTTCTTATATATTATATAATTTAGTCATAGTGTTTATTGTTCATTGTTTGGTCTAATCCCTACTGAAATGCAAGCTTTGTAAGTTTAGGAGTCTGCGGCTGCTTTTCTATTTCCCCCACTGATGTATTTCAAATGCTAGAAGAGTGTCTGAAACAAAGTAAGCAGTTAATATTTATTGTATTTAAAATATTCTTGTTAATTTGGAATTTGAGGTCCTTTCAAATTTCACTGAAGTACGCTTTATCTTTATTTTTCCATGATAATATTTAATCCCATTATATGCTTCCATCAGAGCTCCTGGGTGACCAGATGCATTGTCAAGGAGCAGTAATATTTTGAAAGGAATCTTTTTTTTTTTTTGAGAATAATAGGTCTCAAAAGTTGGCTTAAGATACTGAGTAAAGTATACTATAAAAAATATATGCTGTCATTCAGGCTTTGTTGTTCCATTTCTAGAGCAAAGGCAGAGTAGATTTAGCATAATTTCAGAAGCCCTCCAGTCCTTTAAATGGTAAATGAGTATTGGCTTCAACTTAAAGCCACCACCTGCATTCACTCCTACCAGGAGAATCGGTCTGTCCTTTGAAAATTTGCAGCCAGGCACTGACTTCCTCTCTCCAGCTATGAAAGTTCCAGATGGCATCTTCCAATAGAAGGCTATTTAGTCTACACTGAAAGTCATTTGTTTAGTGTAGCCACCTCCAACAGTTATCTTAGCCAGATCTTCAGGATACCTTGCTGTAGTTTTTCCATCAGCATTTGCTACTTCATCTTGCATTTGTATGTTATGGAGATGGCTTATTTCCTCAAACCTCATAAACCAACCTTTTCTAGCTTCAAACTTGTCTTCTACAGTTTTCTCACCTCTCTCAGCCTTCATAGACTTGAAAGAGTTAGGGCTTGCTCTGGACTTGGCTTTGGGCGAAGGGAATGTTGTGGCTGCTTTGATCTTCCATTCGGACCACTAAAACTTTTCCCATATCAGCAATAAGATTATATCGCTTCCTTATCATTCATGTGTTCACTGGATTAACACTTTCAATTTCCTTCAAGAACATTGCCTTTGCAGTCACAACTAGGCTTTTTGGCTCAAGTGATCTACGTTTTGGCCTCTCTAGGCTTTTGATATACCTTTCTTACTAAGCTTAATTATTTCTAGCTTTTGATTTAAAGTGAGAGATATGCAACTCTTCCTTTCACTTGAACACTTAGAGACCTTTGTAGAGTTATGAACTGGCCTCATTTCAATATTGTTGCTTCCCATGGAATAGGGAGGCTGAAGCGGAGGGAGGGAGATGGGGGAATTGCTGGTTGGTGGAGCAGTCAGAACATGCACAACATTTTTGATTAAGTCCTCTGTCTTATATGGGCACGGATTATGGTGCCCCAAAACAATCATGAGAGTGATATCAAAGATCAGTAATCACAGATCATCATAATAGCTAAAATACTAATAATGAAAAAGTTTGAAACATTGCGAGAATTACCAATATGTGACACAGAGATATGAAGTGAGCACATGCTGTTAGAAAAATGGCATGGATAGACCTGCTTGCACGGGGTTGCCACAAACTTTCAATTTGTAAAAAAAAAAAAAAAAAGTAATATCTGGAAAGTGCAATAAAGCAAAACACAATAAAATGAGGTATGCCTGTACATGAAGTTGCATTTTGACCTGAGGTATTGCAGTTGCTCGTGAAATCAGCCAGCATCAATAAAATATGCAAGAATAATATTAACTTATCATGATCCCATTTTAATTCTTGAACTATTTTTGGTTCTAAAATGGTTCATATGCTATTTTTTTCTATTATGCCTGCTCTTGAATTGCTAAATGCCTTGAATGTGCCAAGGAAAAAGTATCTTGATTAATTAATATTGTCTCTTTCCATATGGAAAAGCATCTCATGGACATTCATTATGAGATTTTTTCTAATATTTTATTTGGAATGTAAACAACAGATGCAGACTAGAACTATCATTGCAAGTCTGACAACACAAGGAGGCTTGCTAACATAGAAACAACAATTCTATGCCGTAAAATTTTAAAGAGCTATTAATCCTAACATGAATCACATTTCATCATTCCTGGATATTCATTAATTCATTCCATAAATATTTATAAAGGAACAATACAACATTTTGGTTAACATTAGGGGCTGTGAAAGGGATTGCAGATAAAATACTTACACCTTTACAATATTTGGGCCAACTTATACTAAAAAAGAATCCTACATTATCCATCATTTAAATGAAATTCAAATTAAGTAACATGCTATAATTTTTATTTGCTAAATATACCCTAATTCTGGAGTCAGAAGGCTTGCTTCAAATCTTAGTTCTATAATTCATAGTTTATATGAACTTGAGTATATTAGTTAAACTATGTGCCTCAGATCTCTAATTTCTAAAATTTGGCTAATAGCATCTATTTCATTGATAGACTGAAGATGTTAATATATGTGTATGTTAAATTCATAGTATACCATGAGCAGTATCTGACTTAGAGAAAGCATTATCCAAGTGTGACCTGTAGCATTTTTCTACATTTTCTGTGATAATGCTGTGTAACAAACACTCCCAAACTCATTGACTTACACCATCAAATGTTTATTTCTTGCTCACTGGTTTGTGGATCAGCTAAAGTCCCCTTTAGAATGGGTCAGCAAACCATTTCTTCATATTCTTTTGGCCAAATAAAATCATGTGACCAAAGCCAATATTAAGATACAAGAAAATATAATTCTCCTATGGAGAAGAAGGGAAGAGTGAATATGTGATAAGAACACTACCTACCTACAGTCATTTTTATTGTTGAGAAATATATGATTTCTAGGCACTGGAAACTCAGCAATGAACAACAACAAAAAATCCCTGTATTTCAGAGTGCTTACATTTTGGTGTAAAGGAGACAGAAAATAAGCAAAACACAAAGCAAAGCAAGCAAACAAACAAACAAACCAAAGCAAAAACACACACACACACACACACACACACACACAGGTAAGTGCTATTTCCCATAGGGAAAATTAATAGACACTAAGGTAAAGAAAGAGCTTATAAATGTAGCAAAGGACAGCATCCAAAGGGCAAACCCTGATATGAAACTACACACTGCATTAATCTCTAGAATGTTCTTCCATTCCTTTTGATAATCCCATCTAACAAACTTACTTTCCACTCAGTTCTTTTCACTGTGATTTTGGAAATGCTTATTCTATAATAATAAAAACATAAAAGTACCTCAAATTTGGTGAAATGGCAGCATCAAATAGAAAGCCTGGCAAAAATTTTTTATGTTATGTATGTGAGAAAAAACACATTTTTCCATAAGCTTTTATGTAGATAATATAAAGAAATCTTTGTTTATTTACAACTATGTCCCTAAACAAATTAGATTTTTTTCTGAATAATACCACTCCATGAATTAACTTTTGGTGAATTGTATTTTGACAAATATGCTTTAAGTAAATTGATCGAGAGTCTTACTCACTACTATTCTCTCCGTGGTACATGTACACACACACACACACACACATTTCACAAATTATACAGATTTCAAGCTATCAAGAACCCATTAGGGCATGAAGTGGGGGGAGTTACTGGTAATGGAGCATGCGTTCCTGAAGTTGCAGTGATAATACACAGAACCTGATTAGAAAGAGTTTGGATATAGTGACAGGAGATTTCTGACGGAATGTGTGCCAAGAAAATAAAGCATTTCAAATAAAATCTATTCCTTTCAAATGTTCACAGAGCCAGGGAGCTAAGCGAGGGCAGGAGCCAACTTTGACATAACAGAACCATACTAGATAAATGCCTCATAAACAAACAATTATACTGCAACTTACGTACCACTCTACAGAAATAAGAAGGGAATTCAATCATTGTACACTATTCAATGCCTGCATTAAGAAAAAAAAAATACCCTCTTGACAGATATTTGTCAAGGGAAATATCACTCAAGAAAATAATCATTTTAAATAGCTATTGAAAAGTACTGATGAACCAGAGGATGTAGAGATGCCACTTTGAAGACTTGGAAGAACAAAGAAATACATTTAACCTGATTTTCTGTAAAACAAAATAAAACAAAACAAAAAAATAGGCAACAGTAGGCAATGGTTGAGATTCTCAAAAGAGTAAAAGAAGCCAACGGTGAATAGAGAACATCTTGCAGGTTCCAATAAAAAGAAAGTAATTAAGGAACAATAGGAAGATATATAAAGGCAAAAAACAAAAGAGGCATGGGGGAAAAGGCATATTAAAATGTATCTAAGCTTATAAAGCTTAATTAAAATTAATACTAGAGATAGCATACACTTGATATTTGAAGAGCAATCAAAGAGGAAAAAGGAGGCCAAACTTAAAAAGTCACCCAGAATATAGGGGGCAAGGATACTGAGATTAAAAGAAAAAAGACAAAGAAAAAGATGGGGGCAGAAAATGAAAACCCATTTTAAGACTTATAGGTAACTTTAAGGAAAGAATATGATTGAAATGAAGGTTATAATCACTATGCAACCAAATTGGAAGATAAATTCCTGGAAATTCAATAATAGCTGATTGCTCATACAAAGGGAAAATCTTTCTTGTCCCAGGTGTTAATGTGCTCTAGCTAAAGATCACCAAGAATACACACATTTATGGTTAAACAGAGTCGACTGTTTTGACTCATTGCAATGAGTGAGAATGCACACCACGGAGTGCTGTGGAGCTTTACAACAGGAGAAATGCTAGGAGATTTGGGGAAGTTTTCAAAAAAGAAGCACTTTGCTATGGCTTCGATGCTATCAGGAAATGGTGTTAATTCTACGACTGGATAGCTTGATAATTTTTTTATTTCAGAATATTATGGGTGTACAAACATTTTGGTTACATAAATTGCCTTTGCACCACCTCAGTCTGAACTATAAGTGAACCCATCCCTGAGACAGCGCCCAGCATGCATCTGTTAGGTGTAAATTTATCCATCCCCTCCACCTCCCACCGTAGCTTGATTTTATTTAGAAAGTGGTAGCCATGAAATGTAGGTAATTGTAAGGGAAATTGCAGTATCAGAAAGGCCTTTAATTGGTGAAGAGCAGTGGCCATTTATATTAATCAGGAAAGGTAGATACTTGGTCATTTTTGTGGTTTATTTTTATATGAGTACAGACATGACTATAAAGTGATCTTATTTTTGCCTTGATTCATCATGATCAAAGAGTGATCTTACCTGTGATTTGTTATTTTGAGAAATTTTTATTTTCAATGGAACACAAAGACTAGCTTTTAGTGTCTAGCTGTGAATGGCAAGTCACCTTCTAGCAGGGCCAGTTCCTGGCTGTCAGGGACTCTATTTTCATATATCTATCCCCTCTCTTTTCTTTTCCTTTTTTTTCCCAAAGACAAATGAAGTCAGACTTGCAGGGCATTAATCTATGATATAATGATCTTCACCATTGCTACAATTTTGCTGATCAGGAGACTATTCAGAAAATGTAGCCTATAGTTGAATTGATATTAGTCTCCCCTGCTCCTTTTATGGCAGGGTGAATTGATGAATGCTCTGACTTGACAATGAATATGTAGTAGTATTTATATCCTAGGCAGGATATATCATCGGCCAACTTCAATGCAGGTAATTATCAGAAACAGCAGTGTTAGCTCCAGGTAAGCAGATCTTTGTTGCTCTATTTCTCTGTGTGGGCCTAATCTCTCCAAATATAGGGGTGGCAGTTTGGCATACAACCTCAATTATTGAATGGATTGAAGAAAAACCATTGATTTTGAGTTTTTCCAACATTTTCTAGTGTGGATTTCTAAGCTTTTTACATCTCGGAGCTGAAATTGATTGTCCATTTAGCTAGTAACTTTTAAGCTTAGGTATCTTCAGGTTTTTCAAATGCATAAGGCAATCTTGGAACATAGGAGGAACCTGAAACTTGATTTAATTTTATCTGATCTTGACATAAGACAATTACAATAAATGATAGTAACGTAACACATGTGAAAGCACACCATAGTTTCTATTAAGCATAAATTTTTACAGTATAATAATTATCTGCATTTTCTATCATTAGTGTCGATTTCTGTAACTCTTTCACGACATCCCTCATTACATATATCCTTTATAAAAATTTTTAATTTTTTAAAATTTCTATACTGTTTTCTCTAGAAGTTATACTTACATTCCTGCCAACAGGATTGTACAATTATGTTTTCTTTTGGCCTGCAAAGTTTCTGCTGAGAAGTCCACTGTTAGTCTGATGGATTTTCATTTGTATATGACTAGGTGCTATGTTCTGGCTAATTTTAGAATTCTTTCTTTAACTTTTACTTTACATAGTCTGATTATAATATACCATGAGAAAGTCCTTTTTGCAATGTCTTTTCTTGGGAACACTGAGCCTCCTGGATCTGGATGTCTAAATCTCTTGCTAGGCTTGACAAGTTTTCATCAATTATTTTGTCCAATGGGTTCTCTAAACTTACAGATCTCTCCTCTCCCTCATGAATATCAATAATTTGTAAGTTCACTCATTTTATGTAGTCCCAAGGCTAGGAGTCTTTATTCATTCTTTTTTCATTATCTTTGTCTGACTGAATTATTTCAAAAGACTTGTCTCTAGTTCTGAGATTCTTTCTTCTGTTTTGTCTCATCTTTTCTTGAAGCTTTTGAATATATTTTTTAATTCCTTCAATGAATTTTTAAATTCCAGAATTTCTATATTAATTTTTTTTTAAAAAAAATATCTATCTCCTTGATAAACTTTTCACTCATATCCTCAATTGGTTTCCAGATTTTTTTTCTTCCAGATTTCTTTTCAAATATGAAAACCAATACTCCTCATTTGCACCTCAATGCACCTCTCTTGCACCTCATTGAGCTTCTTCAATATCAGTATTTTGAATTCTTTATCTGACATTTCAATGATTTCCTTTCAGTTAGGATCTATTGCTGGAGAACTGTGTTCCTTTGAGGGTGTCATATTACCTTACTTTTTCATGTTTACTGTAATCTCTACATTGATTTCTGCTCATCTGGAGCAACAATCACTTCTTATTTTAAATTTCATTTTATTGAATGGGACTTTTTCCTGAAGATGTGACTATTATGTTGGTTGGATAGGATCATTTAGTTTTGCTTCTGGGCGTATGCAGTGGCAAAGACTATATGATTTCTGTGGCTATACCTAGCCTTGGCAGTATCTATGTATTTTTCAGTGTGTTAGGCTGCATTTATTGACTGGGGCTTTGGTGAAGCTGTGTTTTGAATTGAAGTGCCTACTGGATATGTCTCCATGTTTCAGTAATAGTGGTGGTGGGCTGAGCATGTCTAACCTTGTGATCTGGGGCACTGTATGCTGACACCAGTGTTGGCAGTTCCAGGCAGATCACTTCTTGGACTTTCTGGATGGCTTTCTTAGATGCTGGTTGTAGCAGTGCTATACTGGGAGGCTGAGAAAGCTCG
The DNA here is from genome assembly GCA_963573855.1 of Lepilemur septentrionalis. NCBI lineage: Eukaryota > Metazoa > Chordata > Mammalia > Primates > Lepilemuridae > Lepilemur > Lepilemur septentrionalis. The sequence continues at coordinate 97,511 of CAUYMX010072626.1, forward strand.
AAACATCCTGAGGAGTTAGGGTGGATTGGGCAATGGTGGTAGCAGTGTGGTTGTGAGATGCTTTTATAAAAATCCCTATGTGCTCTGCTCTTGCGTTAGCGGTTGTTGCAATGGGCTGTGCAGGCTGTCCTCTAGACCAGTAGGTGGTGCTTGCAGGTAAGAGCTAGTTATGATGGAAGTGATAGGATTTATGCCTGACATCTCTTCCTTGGGAGAAGTGCTCAGGTGTTCCAGGTAATGAATTGACTTGTGGAATACCCAACAGCTTCGATCCTGTGCTCTGTCTCAGAGGGGTATGTGAAGCTGGGTGGAGCTGGACCAGGACAAGCTTCCACTCAGGCACCCCAAATGCAGGTATATCTACCAAACTTGACAGCAGGTGGAGACAACCTCAGGCCCCTGGAAAAATGCTAGGGTGAGGGCCAACCATTGCTATGCCAAGGTCTCAGCCTAGGTAGAATGGAGCAGGCCCAGCAGCCACAGCATTAACCAGCAAGATTGGGACCAGCGACCCACTCACACATCAATCCTGGCAAAGCTCCCGCCCTTGACCTGGATTTGCAGCCGGCAGGGCCATACAGTTAGTACCTGAAATTTGCACCAAATTGACATTTGAGTCTTATTCTTTTTCTCTCTCTCTTTTTTTGATTTATTCTTATTTATTTCATGTTCATACAAAATACCGCTCTGCTTACAACCAAACCTCTACAGCAATTATTTTCCTTCTTAGGTCCTGGAGGGTTGGGGCACTTAGGTCCAGCACCAGCAGCTGGAGCCCACTCCACACTTGATTCTCAGAAATGGTTATTGGTAACTGCTACCCCCACCTCACCCCTTCAAGCTCCAATTCTGCAAGTGCTTCCCAAGCCTCTCCAACAGCCAGGACCAATGCTGCTGGTTCCTAGGGCACATGTAGGATCAAGAACAATATCCCACAGTCGTCGCCCAGGTCTCAAACAGGAGTGTGGGACTCTCCCTAGAGCAGTTCCCTTTTGCAGTCTCCCAGCCACCCCTCAAGCCAGATTCGTGGCTTTGGGAGATCATGATGCTACCCTGTAGCCCAGATTGCACAATTCCTTTATGGGAAAGGGGACCACAGAAAGGCACTCACTCACCCTCTTCTGTGTTGGAGATACACTTCCAGTATTCAGCCAGTCCGGACTGGGCAAGCTGACTGTTTTCCTTCCTCTCCCCAGATTTCAAAGCTTCCCCTTACTTTTCTATTGAACTCCCGGTTTCCCTCCTGAATAAAGTATTTAGATGTGATTGTCTGCATATTAATATTATTTTGGTTCTTCCAAGTGAATGAGACATGCTGGAAATGCTGCTAGTCTTATCAGGCATTTTGGGAAAAAAACAAAAACTATATATTCTTTATCCTTTTAATTCTTATTCTCTATACTTCCATTTCTGTGTTGTTTTTTGTTACACTGTTTCTGTTTTGAATCTCTTTTCTTATTTTGGATTTTGTTTTGTTTTTCTTACATGTATTTGAATCCTAACAGAACTTTGAAAAATCTAAACATTGGAAAGTTATTTTATACTGTTGGTCTGAAGCGGGATTGAGATAAATTATTTGAGAATAAAGATAATTCCTAACTCCAGAAATCTATGTTTTTTGATGAAGTCCACAAGAAATAAAATAAAATTAGGAAATATTAATTTATTATTTTGAAGAGTAACTCATATGTCATTCTACATCCAAATTTTTGAAAGGTCAATAATATTGTTTTCTTTTTGCTTCTTGCAATTATAGCGATTAAAAAAACAGTTCCACACAGAGTTTGAGTAAACCCATATAGTACAAGAGAAAAATATGATTTTGACCATTGTTCATATACAGAACATCTAATCAATAAGAAATATTAATATTAGGAGGCTACTTTTTAGCATGATTTCTTGAGCTTTGCCAGATAATATTTTATATATATGTATTTTTTTCTTCCAACAATGGCAAAGGGCACTAAAACTAATTTGGTTATATCTAAGAATAATTTAGCATCTTAAATAATGATTTCATAAGGTTAAGTTATGTTTAATCTAATTTTTATTAATTATAATTTAAAAAGAGAAGGATAAAGTGTCCCTTAGATCATTGACATTTTTTAAAATCAAAGAAAGTTAATAAAATGAACAAACATATTAGTCATTTAAAAGGCCATACATTGCTACAGTAAATTAAAATATGATCAACGTATTTCAGGATGTCTTAGGCAGAATTATAATTTAAAGAACTTTTCTCAGTTATTATGTTCTTTAAATATCATGTAAATAAATATAACCTTTCTTTGCCACTCACAGTCATTTAAAGTGTTTATCTTCGATCAACAATAAAGTAGACATCTTTAATTTCTAAAGCTTGAAACACAGGACACAGGATTTAATTTTATCAAAAATGTCTGGCAAACTATAGTTTATTGCTGTTGTCCGGTTTGCACAGGTGAAAATATGAGAGGATTATATAGCTAGATAATCAGATAATAAGCAAGTCATATTATTAAGTAAAAAGTTTATAATTAATTAATTATCATATTTCTTAGGAAAACATAATGTAAACACTGAATTATGATATGCAGATGAAACTTACTACATATAGCTTTTTTATTAGAAACTAGCTATACTTACATGTAGCACACATATTACACATTTAAACATATATATACATATATACTTTGCTCCACTTGTGATTCAAAGTTTTCAATGCTCGGTATTTAGATCTTTTAGTTCTTCATGCTAGTTTAGTTCAGGTGTTATAGTGAAAAATATAGATGCAAAATTATTTGAAGATCCTATCATGGCAAAATATTTCAAATTTGAATTAATAAGTGTAATGGTTTGTGTGCATGTTTATATGTTGTGATATCAGAGGAAATTATTTCCTGAGTCTGTACAGATGTGTTAAAAAGCAACATTCTGTGAATAACAGTAGCCAGCTACAGAGTTCTGGTGACCAATAATGGTTGAATGAGGACTTACGGAAGAAAAGGTTACCATGCCCACATGAAAATGCTGGACTTATAGAAGGTTAGATAAAGGGAAAAGATATTAAAGATGATTTAGTTTAATTCCTTTCAGTAAAAACTGAGGAACACAACAAAATGATGAGTTAAGTGACTTACCTTAAGCCACAGAGAGGAAGCAAATCAAATTGACATCAAAAGTTTGCATTTGATCTTGTATTCTAGCCATAAATAATGTTAATTAAAATATTTCTTTATATTATAGAGTGATATTCACATGTACTTCTGCATAAGTAAATAGGAATACTCCAGATACCACATTAGAAGAAGGGGTTTGAAGAGGAAGGTATGGATGATTTTATAAGTACTGTACAAGGTATCAGGAGACTGAAAATATCCAAGACAAAATTAGTAAAAAGGAAATTTACTCAGTTATTGATCAATGTAAATTATTTTTATACTACCTAAAACCACAGAAATCAATAAAACCCTCATGCCACATCTTTAGAATTTGTTTTTTGAAAGTGAGTGCATAAGTCTTTTTTTCTGTCTTAATTTTGGCAAATATTCCTTATTCTAGCACTTACGCACATTAGAGCAGATTAAAAGAGTCATGTAAATAACCAGCTAAAAAGCACTTCACTTAAAATATCTATATTTGAAGTGTTTTAATCAATTCCTGAGGTGAGAGATATAAGTAGTTCGGAATAAATTCATGAGCCAAGAATAACGGAAATAACCAGAATTGGGGTATAGAAATGCCAAAGAATAAAACCAGTCAAAAAGTAAGAAAGAAAGGAAATAAATTAGACTAGAATTGGTATACAATTAAAATTATTTAAAATTTTCGTTGTCACCAATTATTGACTAAATAGTAACTAAGTTAAATAAAGAGCCCTTTTATTAATAGTAATTATATTTATATTTATATCTTCACATTGCTTTAGACAATTATACTATTGATGGTTTACTGTGTTGTTTAAAGTTCATTGTGTAAGGCATATTTATTAATCATTCATTCAACAGATACCAATCAAGCGTCTATTACGTGCCATGCATTTTTGTATGAGATATACCTTAGTTAATAAAACTAAGTTACTTGACTGCAGGGTGTATTTATTCTAGGGGGTAGAAATAGGCAATCAACCACAGATATAATGAGCACATTGTTTTTTGAGAGGACACAATTATGTAATAAGAAAAACATATTATAAATATAAAATAAAAAGAGTCTGGCATAGCGAACTGAAAAACCTGGAGTGGTGGTGAGGCAGCCTGCAGTATTGTACAGGGAAGTCAGTGTAGATTACACACTGTGAAGGGGAAGTATGAACAAGATCTTATGGAGTGAAATGTCACCAACAGATATACGGGAGAAGAGCATTGTAAGCAAGGGAACTGGGAAAGTGAAGCCATAAAGTTGGAGCGTGCCAGGCATGTTTGAGGGACAGCAAGGAGTTCAGTGTGGCAGGCATGGAGCGGGCAAGGGAGAAAACAATAGGTAAGCCACTAACATTTGTTCTGACCTCAGTTTCTCACCCCAAAATCTTAACTCCTTCTCAGCTGGGTGACTTTACAGTCTGATCATAGAAATATCTTAGGACTGCCGCTTCTCCAAGCAAAAGTGGCGTGGGGAAGCTTTGGTTGGACTCACGCTGGTAAAGTTTCATTGGTGCTATTCAGATTCTGCAATGCTTCCTCCTAAATGAGAATTTCTACACAACTTTTGAATCAATCACTTCCTCAATACTTAAATTTAAGGTCTGAAAAATGTACTTACTTACATACAGAAGTTTAAGTAAATCTATTTCTCAGTTTAAATAAAAACAATGTTTTCATTTATGTGTATGACTTTCTTAGATACAAAGCTAGCCTTAAGTCATGCGCTATGGTATCCAAATTGTTTTTCAAATGCTGTGATTTCCTGATCTCCCTGAATCCTCATTTTTCCATAAAGGTGATGTCTTTGTCATATGTTATTTGAATGCGTCTTATCATTTGTTTGTGTTTATTTTTGAAATGAGTTTTTTTCGCCCTCTACATTTACTGTATTTTAAAAATATTTTTTAAAAACTCCAAGTACTACAGTTATATTTATTTTTCTCATTAGGGTCCTAAGAGTCTCCCTCTTGGAACCTGCTAAATATGATGTATTTTTTTAAAGGTTTCAAAAATTAGACTCCATACGAAAATCTTAAATCTTTCATTTCCTTCACTCTTAGGTTTTTCCTTCTTATGTGACATATCAGCATACACACCAAATTGTGGAAAGAACATATTCTGAATTATACCTTTCAAACATCATCTTATGGTTTCTCAGTATCATTGGCTGCGTACTAACGGCAGTTGGAAATATTTGGCAGTGTTGAAGTACGATTTCCTACTTGCTTTTAAATACGAGCCAAAAGGGTGAACAGCTGGGAGCTGCTAGCCTTGGAGAAGGCTATTCACAAGAGATCAAGCCACTGGCACAGTCATAGCATAATCTTAGTAGCTCCTTGACTTTTTTCATTGTGACATAGATTTTTTAAAAAATTCAAAATATTCTAAAAATAAAGAAAAATGAATGTTTTCTATAATTTCATAAAACAGTATAATTTATATATCGCATTTTAAATTCTTAATCTACAATGAGAAAAGAAAATGCCTAAAATGTGATGCATCTGAGGCATATATTCTCACTTGAAGTATTGGATTATACTTAACATTTTAGTAAGGTTGACCTTGATTTGGGGATTGAGTATAAAATAAAAATAAAAAAGAAATTTTATAGTGTTAAGTGAGAGAAAATATTATAAACTATCCACTATGCATTTATTTTCTGCCTGCAACACATATCAAAAGAGATTATTAAAGTCTCCCAGGCCGGGCGCAGTGGCTCAAGCCTGTAATCCTAGCACTCTGGGAGGCTGAGGCGGGCGGATCGCTCAATGTCAGGAGTTCAAAAACCAGCCTGAGCAAGAGTGAGACCCTGTCTCTACTATAAATAGAAAGAAATTAATTGGCCAACTAAAAATATATATGGAAAAAATTAGCTGGGCATGGTGGCACATGCCTGTAGTCCCAGCTACTCAGGAGGCTGAGGCAGAAGGATCGCTTGAGCCCAGGAGTTTGAGGTTGCTGTGAGCTAGGCTGACGCCACGGCACTC